>JBCFYV010001508.1:0-46181 GCA_039000515.1 Timema cristinae | reverse complement strand
TACATCCATTACTGTTCCCAGCGTATGGTCTGGGTCAGTTTTTATTTAAATAATTTTTTTTTCCCACTACGAGCCTTCTAGACCTGTCGTAGCTTCATATTATATACCTTATAAGCCAACTAAGACGAAGACCGGCCCAACATCCAGTCCCCGCCCATTAATTTATCAATGTGAAAGAGTATATCTACAGTTCATCAATTATTAATTTTCGGCCATGCTGGGAATTGAGCCCGGGACTCTTAGCTCAGCAGACTGACACGTTACCAACTGAGCCGAGGCGTCGGAACATATATTTATTTAGAGCACTTAAAAAGTCAACTAATAAACAAAATCAAAGTAAAGCATATCCTATTATTTTTTTAAATAAAACTGTTTTTAAATATTGCAGTAGCATTTGCTATCCGAAGAAAGTATAATATATATCAATTGTGACTCAGATACAAAGTCTTGTAGAAGGTAGTGTAAATGTTTATTTTATTCATATGTAATTCAAATCCACGGCTTATTAAGATGATGAACCATGAATCGTTCTACGTCTTTATGAAGCAATTCGTCATTATATAACGGAAATATGGGAGGCTGCCTGTGGTGATTCCTTACAATATGTAGTTTTAATAGGTATACCAATTTGGGCTATTTAGAAACTTACAATTATGAGGCAGGGGTGAGGAAGGTAGAATTGAGATAAAATGAAACCACATATTTCATAGAGGGAGAGTAAATATTCATTTAGAAAAAAAATAATCTCAATAGTTCCGACTGGTATTCGAACACTGACTTTCTAGTTTAAATGAATCCAGTAATATTGCAAGAGTGTCCCTTTAGACCGTTCTACACGGAACTATATAAATAATATATGTATTTTAACACTGCGTCTTATTAATCGTTAAATAATAAATACGCAGGTTCACAAATAAGTTAGACACGATTTAAATAAATCTAATCCACATTGGTGGGTATGTGGACTAAATGTAAGGGCTATTTCATATGGCTGGTGAGTTTGATACCAGACCAAACACGAGGTGTTTTTTTCTTATATCGACATCCCCTCTCCCTCCATGGAAATGAGGGCTATTTCATTCTAAGTACTACTTTCATCCCCCCTAATCTATTAACGCGACTAGAATACTTATAAACCTTCTAGATAGTAAGATACAGTGGAAGGAAATAATATAATTAAGGTATTGGTTCTTTTAGTAAAAAATCTCAACCCAAACCTGCAGTATTTATCCTTAAAAACTAATTTATTGTTCATATTTGTTGTAAAAAAGGTATTCTCTGTAAAATTAATGTATTATAAATATATAATTATATTCATAAGAATGGTAATCACATCAATAGTCTCAACAGTCTACCGACAGCAAATATGGGCTTGCAGCGACCTGACTCCTTAAATACTTATGAACTTGAGTTGTAAATGACATCATATGTGCATTCAGTTTTTACTTGAAAAGTTTGATGTACAATCGGTTTCTTATGTAGCTTGGTATATTCCGGTAGTTTATAGGTCCTAGCTTAGAACCCAAGAAGGGACCTCATTTCCATACAGCTATGATGATCTAAAGTAAAGTATTTTTAATACTACCCCTAATCAGCGATAACATGGGAAAGCGGGATCAAGATTATAACAATGATCTCCAACCATTTCCCTCCCTATTTTCAGGCATGACTTGGAAAGGCTTTAACTTCAAACTTGCCTAAGTTTCAATAAAAGCTTTATCACCTGTTCTATTTTACTGACTTGAATCCCTGCAGGTTTACCAAGGTTTATTTTCCTAAATACTTCCATATTCTCCCTCCACAAAAATTATGATACATTAATTATTAATTATACTTAGCTCGTCCCTAAACCATTATGCGGATAGCTTGGACGTAGTGTAAAACGCGGTGCAAGGAAAAATAATTTACTCCAATATGATCTGAACCTAACATTTTCTACTACTCTATGAGTTCATCACCTTTCTTCTGAGTCAAATAGTTTGCACCTGGTTATCCTAATAAACTTAAACTTTTATAGAGATATATTATAAGTCACATAAATAATAATAATAATAATAAATCACAAATAAATAGATTAAACGTCATTTTAACCAAAATGTGACACATTGAAACTTGGTTATAAATTACAACAACCTTTTGTTTACTGTGTAGAAAGTAAAGAAAGAAAAGGGTGTAGGTAAAGAGCTCAAACTGTGTTAAGAAATACACTTTGAGGTAATATTCTCGGAAGGCAAACTTGAGTCTCCGGTAGTTAATGTTTTCCCGTCAAACTGAATGTTTTTTTTTAAATGTGTTTTCCAGGTACGGCTATAAAATCCCTCTCGACAGACACCGAACCTGCAACCATTGATTAGATTGCTAATGTACTGCCAGATTGTGAATGAATATTAACAACCACCCCGGTTAAGCGAGAGCGAAGGCAAAAGGAACGATCTGACACAAAGATTCGTAGATGTCTGTTTGTTGCGATAATTGTTGGAGGCATCGTTACTTTGATTTACCACGCTATGAAAACCGCGCTAGACCGCCTTCCCCCTCCTCTACAGACGTGATAAGGCCAGACGGTGAAGGGATAACTTTTTCCGCCCTTTTTCATGGCCTTAAGGCGGGTTTTACTTTACGAGGTATACACTTAATATCTGTAGTTTTTAGTTACCTATCGTGGACCTACTGAACAAAGAGTTACGTCCGCACGCGACCTAGGCCCATACATCAATATAACCATAACTGTTATTTAAAGAAGGGCACTGAAATTAACGCAGCAAGGCCTCCAAAAATCAAGGATCAAAATATCAGAAAATTTACGAATAAAATAAAAAGTATATTTTTAGCCAAGATTAACTAGAAAAAATATGAGAAATACGTAATTAAATATTTGTTTTAAAACAATCTAGCTTAGTTTGGTGACATCATATTATCATTTAAATAATATCATTAGAATTAAGATTTTAACTGTTAAATTTTAAAGAAATAATAATAATGTAAATAATTAAAAATTAAAAATAAATGTTTAATGTTGGCGTCTTCTACTGATCACAACCTCAGGGTGAACTCAACCAAGGAAATCAGTCAAGGCAGGGTTGAAAATTTAACTAACATTTGAAAGTTGTGTTTCCAATTATAATTGACTTTTGAGAGTCCATTTTGGAAAGAAATCGATATTTTATTTGTTTGACTTTTTATTAATCTACTCTTAATTTTAGGGCTAAACAGACACACAGACGGACGGCACTGCAAAAAAAAAAAAAAACTTTTAGAATTCAGAGGGTCATGAAAAGTCAAACACCCTTCAACATCGTGGGCTAGATTATTTTTTATTTGCCGCAATGATTTACCTTCAGTGTTCGAAAAGTTAAAATATATTAATATTTGCGTATAGCTTGAATAATATTGGTTTTATAAAATTATTTTCATTTTGACAAAAAAATTGACGGTAGCCATTTTGTTTGTAATATTGATGAATGCTTGGAAATAAAATTTAATCAAAATCGTCAGAGCCGATTGTGATAAAATCATTTTTTTTTTCTCTTTTCGACCTTCAGGAAATTACCCTTTATTTTAGGGTTAGATATCTAATACCAAAAACTCCTCGGGGCAACCCTGTAAAAACCCTAGATACCAAGTTTTAGCTCCAGCTTAGGCTACACTCCAAAGTACAGACAGACGGAGATTCAAAACCACTTTCACAGATTCATGAAACGTCTAAATACATCAAAATCATGAGTTTGATTTTTTTGACACGCACAATACTTTCTCTATCTGAAAGGTAGTGAGAAAGTAAAATGAACTTTTTATAAATATTTTAGGTTAAAGTGAATATTTTTTATGTTTTTTAACTTGTTTAAGGCATGGTGCCACTAGAATATAGTATTATATCATAAACAACATAAAGGACACCTTTAAATAAATCGATCTTACTAAAACATTTTTCTTTTTTTTAAACTTGGTACCCACCCAAATACACAAGTCTAGGTAATTTATTTTACCAATTGCTTAAAATTGTTATATCCAGTCAAGATATTTATAATTGTATTCGAGATAGTTCTTTGGGATTTCTACGAATCTTGAATATCTCAAATACCATAAGATTCGAGGGATTCTAGAAATCGAAAATTCGAGCGTTCAATCAGTAATTTTATGTGAATCTTAGTTTACTTCCAGTCCGAATAATTTACATTGTTGAATAAGGAATGAGAAAGATAGAATTTAGAGCAAACATACTTGAATTTGCCTAGAGAGAGTGTGGAAATTCGTTTATGAATCACTACTTTCAGTACACCCAGTTGAATTTGACCCCCCAACCTATCCGTCGCTGGCTAACCAGACCAGACAAGCCCTTGTACTTGCCGATGCAATATTTGTATAGGCTACAAACACAGACAGTGACATAAAACGCCAATAATATATTCATTGTCTCATCCAATAATAGTATTTTAATTATCATTATTATATATTATTTTTTTAATATGCTTCAAAGCGAAGAATAAGACTTATAATATATTGCGAGTTAAAATTACAAAACAGTTTACTCAAAATGCTTATGATTATCATTTTAATTATAATTCTTTCAATAGTTTCTTGCTAACCCATCACTCAAACGGTTTAAGGAATCACGTAAAAATATAGCATTTAAAAAACCATATATTAAGAAACTCATAAAAATACAATAAATATTTGGTTTTAAATCATGTTTGTTTATAGCGAACCCTCACCTCAAATAAAAAATACGGCTTATTTGCTTTTGTTTCTATAATTGTGGGTATGTGTAGTAAGTAGTGTGTGTTGTCTTTTGTTGTAATATTTCCCCCTCATCTTTTGTTGGATGACCACTCCTCCCTTACCACGCCCTCCCTCTATAAAAGTCAGGACGTGTTCGTTGTTAGCGGTCCATGAGGCGTTTCACGGCTATTAAAACTGAAATAAATTCTATGTTTTTACGCATGTATATACGCGAAGACAATCGTGCCAACTTAAAGTTTTATTTAAAAAAAAGTTTAATCTATGTTCAAATTATCATGGAGGTATTTAACTTGCTTACTTTCTGAACCGACTGATTATATCAGCACACGATTTATAAACTAACTTAAATCTTGAACGACACAACACCGGGCCCCCGACAATTATCTAATCATTTTGAAAGATTAAACCATTATTTCACCAATAATATTATTTTTTAGCCAGGCCAGGGTACGAACCCGGAACTTTTAGCTCAGTGGGCAGAATTACTACAGACAGAACTATGGTGTTGGATCTATGATTAAGGTTCTTAAAGATGGACAGGTTTTA
Source organism: Timema cristinae (assembly GCA_039000515.1). Classification (NCBI taxonomy): domain Eukaryota; kingdom Metazoa; phylum Arthropoda; class Insecta; order Phasmatodea; family Timematidae; genus Timema; species Timema cristinae. Next base: position 40,895 of record JBCFYV010001508.1, on the reverse strand, counting down.
ACTTGTATTTGTCCTGGTTCTCAGCTACAGACTCAACTTATTCACACAAAGAAATCTAGAGTAATTTTGTATCGCTCAATACTTGCAATTATTATGACATCACTGACATTATTTGGTTGCATTAGCTATTACCAAGCCGTCCTGACTATACGCGATATATAGTCAATGTGGCAGAAATTGCGGTGAAAGAGAGTGGGTAACCATTTATGAACAAACTTCCTCAGTACATCCAATAGGAATTAGAATCCCCGAGTTTTCCATCGCCAGAAAACAAGACTAGATGAGTTTACCACATGGTCCTCGTGACCATCGGTAGAAGTCCCTACTACACAATTAAAAACCAAGGAATAGAGAACGACTCTTTAGAAACTGATCCCAGTTCTTAGGAACTAATGGAATATTAGAAACAATACTACGCTCAAACCAAAATACGTAATGAAATAGAGTTTTTTGCAGCCTCCAATTTAAGATAAAAAATCGATATAATTTTGGTAGTTTTGCAATTTAATTTTTTTTTAAACTCTAAAATGATTTCACTGGTTTCCATGTTAGTGTTATTTAAATTAAAATACAGAGAACTGCACTACGATGTGACGTATGGTTGGAATGTTTGTGTTCCAGCCTAAGCTCGCTGATATATGTGAAATATTACATATAACTGGTAACCTTAATTTTTGTAATCGAGTTTTACTACCTGTTAAGGTTATACGCATATGCGCTAAGAACGCTAATGTGCTATAGATGAGTAAGATTGAATTTAGAGAAAATATATCCACATTTGCTTTGAGGTCTATTGGAAATTTATGTGGGGAAAAAACACTTTCAGTACACCCGATTCAAACCCCGATCTTGCCATTATTGACATAACCCGTTGTTTGCTAGAGTCACGCCTCAGAATTTTTGATCACAGAAGTGAACTGATACAAACATGACAATGAAGAACCAATCCGTATCACCCTTAATAGTTTAAATACCGCAAATAAAAATAGGACGTGAATGAAACATTCCAGGTCCATCTTGTAAAACATGATGTAGTTTCATAGTAAGGAGAAGAGAGGACTGTTTTGGACAATGATAACAAATGGGAAAGATCAAATAGACGCAACATTGGGCGAGCGCAGTGGCCTTCATGGGTGAGCACGAGAGAACATAATCAAATATTCAAATTTGAGTATTAAATCTCAGGTAGCCTTTTGTTAGCTAGGGTGTGTTTCAGTTCTACCATCAGCTCAGGTCGTTTGATGTTCTAGCGAACTCAAGTTTATTCATTAACTTCAAGAAGATAACATTATTTAATAGCACTCGACCGCATCGGTGGACGCATGGTCTAACGCGCCAATCTCATGTTGGACAGGTTTGCTGGTCATGGGCAGACCCAGGCTCGAGTCCTGGACGGGTGTACTGATGATGCTATTTTTCTTGAATGTTGTACAACACTTCCTCCACGTATAGACCTATACAGGTACTGTAGGATTACGTGTCCTCTAAAATGGTAAATTCCTCATTTATTAACTATTATTTTAATTAGGGTATGGCTATAACATGAACGGGTATTATAATAGCACCCCTTCTTACTACCCGTTCGGGTTATACGCTAACGGGTATTAAGATGGTGTGAAATTTTTATAAATATTAACTCTCAGGTATGAAGAATTGATATGGCGGTCTCACTTTTACCAAGAGCTCTTTCAGAGAGACCATCTCTCTTATAACAGCTCTTTCAGAGAGACCATCTCTCTTATAACTGCTCTTTCGAGAGACCATCATCTATTATAACAGCTCTTTCAGGAGACCATCTCTCTTATAAACAAGACATCTTATAAAAGGGAGACCATCTTACCTCTCTCCTATAAACAGCTCTTTCAGGGAGACCATCTCTCTTATAACAGCTATTACAGGGAGACCATCTCTCTTATAACAGCTCTTTAAGAGAGACCATCTCTCTTATAAACAGTCTCTTTCAGGGAGACCATCACTCTTATAACAGCTCTTTCAGAGAGACCATCTCTCTTATAACAGCTCTTTCAGGGAGACCTTCTCTCTTATAACAGCTCTTTCAGGAAGACCATCTCTCCTATAATAGCTCTTTCAGGGAGACCATCTCTCTTATAATGGATTAAAGGTTCTTCACTCCCTCGTGGGGGTTGAAGTAATGTATTATTACCATTAGATTGGATTTTTCTTATCATACCTGCTCCAGTGGTCAAATGGTCTAAGACGTCACTCTCGTGTTAAACTGGTCTTCTTATGACGTGGATATTAGGGTTCTAATCCCGGTCTTGTTTTTACTAAATGATTTTACTTTCTTATCACACGCAAAGGCGGGTAGCTACCTTTAAAATGCTTTCTCATTCATTCTCACGCAATTAGATTAATTATCATATACATTTGTACAGCATAAAAAGGTAGTAAGACGTGGTGATAGAACAAACAAATGTATTATCCTCTGTTATTTAATTCCTAGTTATATTATCCTTATCAATAATATATATTTAGTTGTTCTCGTTATAGCTCTGGTCTGGTTCTCATCAGTAGTGTGGTGGACCACCTAAATCACGCTGGGATTGGTGGGATTTGGTCACGTGACCACGCCTCCTGCTCTGTGATTGGCTGATCCCCTCCTTCCCCCACCCTCTTTCCGCTGCCCTACTTTCCTCTGATTGGCTGTTAGTTTCCCCCTCCCCTACAAACCCTGACATGTTGGTTCTTGCTGATTAATTATTAATTATTGTTAATTGATTACTGTTAATTAATTAATTGGTAGGATAGAAACGTTGGAGTTTTTTATTTATTGGGGGCATACGCCAGACATGTTGGTTGTTAATTAAATAATTGGTAGGGAGTTTTAGGGCGTTGTGGCATGCGTGTATCAGGGGGTACGCGAGACACTGGTTGAGAGCCTTCTCTAACAGCTGGCGGATGCACACTGTGAGCCCTCGCCCACTGTGAGCCCTCGCCCGGACATGTTGGTTCTTGCTGATTAATTATTAATGATTGTTAGGCGTTGAAGCATATAGCCACACGGGCCTCGCGCTCCATGACTTTCTCCCCCGGTTGCCCTATAGAAAATGACGCAAGCATCTCCAGCAGGGGCTCGCTGCCTTCTGATGACCAACTCACCCTTTCACTTTTCCCTCCCCACCCCTCCCCGCAGAACCGGGGTCGTTCATCCTGGTTTTCTCCCTCCCCCGGTCATTACCTTCTGGGGGTGATGTACCGAGCAATAACCTCCATTCTCCTTGAGGAGTCATTGTGTTTCTCAAAAATAGACACATGCAAGACAGCTTGGAAAACTCACGTTAATTGGCCAGTTTCGCTTTTACATCCCATGAAAGTGGACATGTTTTGGCCCAAGTCTATGACAGCTCTCTCGCACGCACATCCAACTTGTTGGTACGTGGAGGGAGGCTCCACCGCCCAAATATATAAATTTATAGATATTGAAATAAAACTATAGTTTGTAAGTCGTGTGCTGTTACCCACGTTTAAAGTGAAAACAACCGTTTTATTCTTCAGCCCAATTATAACAGAAAAAATAATTTTATGCTCGCAATTATATTTCGGAGGAATAATATATAGCTCTTATATTGAATTTAATGTTCGCAACTATATTATAACGAAATATATCCCTATGAAAGTTTAAGCCCACACATCAATGCACTCAACATTTGCGAGAGTGAGAAAAAATGTACCTTCAGATGCACTTAGGGAGGATAGGTTTGAGCGACACCCGTTTGTAACACCGTGCTTGGTAGTTCTGTGCGCGAGCACTTTTGCACCATCATTTGCTATTCATTCAACGGTAAAGTGTACCTGTATAGACCAATTTTAATAGGAATAGCCTTAACTTAAAAATAGAAAAGTTACCATCACACATAATGTTGATTCATTTAATATTCTTATATTATTGGTGTACTTAATTAACGCGGATAGGCTAGATGTTGAGTAAGACATGATTCAAAGAAAATAATGTTTGAGTACTTTTAAGAGGACAGCCTCAATGCACCCAACATTTGTGAGAGTCCATGTGGTACCAGCGTTTGCTATCCATGCGTATTCAGTTTAGCATCGCTCGTAGCTGAAAGTTCCGGGTTCAAATCTCACCCACGTGGACAAACGGGGTATTCCTGTATAGTCCAATTTTAATAGAAATAGCCTTGTTCTCAACTATATTATGACGAAATATATCCCTATGAAAGTTTAAACCCACACCTCAATGCACACAACATTTGCGAGAATGAGAAAAAATGTACCTTCAGATGCACTGCAACTCTCCCTCCTTCCTCATAAATACTTTCATTATTCCTGCCTCATTAGCGTATTTAAATTATTGCTGAGTGAAGGGAGGGTTTGCAGGGAGGAAGAATGGAAAATATATTAGAAAAAAACTTCTCGAAGTGCACCAACATTTTGCAGGGAGGGAGAACGTAAAATCTATTAGACGCGGTAATTGTATCTGTATAACGAATATGAAAACGGGTATTTAGCTTAACATTGCACGTAACATAAAGAATGATGACATGGCTTAAGGCGCTACTATAGCAAAAGACTATACTACTAAATATGGGAGGAAGTCGGAGTTTTAAGCGGTTGCTATACTAATTACGCTAATAGATCAGCTGCGAGCTTGTTCATTCTGTGCACCGTCATTTGCATGGCAAGAGTGGTATTACATCACGTGAAAGTGGACATTGGGAGTGTAGAAAAGCACCCTAGTAATTAAGTGGACGTGTTCCAATTACAACGCTCAATTGGCCCTGTTAAAACTGACTACCCGTAGAAACATATAAAATATATAAATTTATAGTTATTGAAATAAAACTACAATCATAAAGATAGAAAAGTTATCATCACACATAATGTTGATTCATTTAATATTCTTATATTATCGGTGTACTTAAATAACGCGGATATGCTATATGTTTAGTAAGACGTGATTCAAAGAAAATAATACTTCAGTACTTTTAAGAGGACAGCCTCAATGCACCCAACATTTGCGAGAGTCCATATGGTACCAGCGTTTGCTATACATTCGTATTCAGTTTAGCATCGCTCGTAGCTGAAAGTTCCGGGGTCAAATCTCACCTACGTATAAAAAGGGGGTGTTCCTGTATAGACCTATTTTAATAGGAATAGCCTTGTTCGCAACTATATTATGACGAAATATATCCCTATAAAAGTTTAAGCCCACACCTCAATGCTCTCAACATTTGCGAAAGTGAGAAAAATTTACCTTCAGATGCACTGAGGGAAGGTAGGTTTGAGCGACGCCCGTTTGCACCACCGTGCTTATTCGTTCTGTGCGTGCTATAATTTGCAGTTGTCTGAACGGAGCGCCGAGAGACGCGTCCAGCAACGTCGATAGGTCGGAGCAGTCTGACGAGTTAACGGGACTTACAGCTGGTCTTATGGACAGATTTTTATAGCGCATGCACAGAGACACATTAGAGTATTAGGTCATTACAGGCGGCAGGCTCTTTGAAGAGGGTATAAATAGAACCCGTACATTACATTTGGTCATTTCAATTTGTGATTGATGCCGCCGAACATCAAAAATGAGTTTCGAGTCGCTAGAAAATTTTCTAAATTTAGGTAAGTTTTTTCTGTATATTTTAACAGGTTTTTTTTTGCTTAATACAGCTGGGGCGTACAATGGTGTTCTTCTTTTTTTGTTAGTTGAAGAGCCCCCAACAGCTGTCGATGGTGAACAACAGGTGGGTTCCGACCATCTAGAGCAGTTGGCAAACTTTAATGAAAATGGGATATGCGTTGCAGATGCCGATGCGTCTATGGGTAACTAAACAGCTTACAATATTGTAGAGACTTGTCGGCGCTTTTTTTTCCCCTAAATGCTAATTAATATGTATTTATTTAATTTCAGACTATTGGGATCCATTCGGTTTGGATGTGGGGCTTCTGGGGGTCATCATCTACCCCACAGGAGTCGCAGGGACGTGCTATGCATGACGTCAGCGTCGCAGCCCCCTTGCCGTTCCAGGTGGTCCTCGCATCAGACCCCGACATCCTAAGCGTCACAGCCCCCCTGCCGTTTCAGGCGGTCCTCGCATCAACCCAGACATCCTGGCGCCTGCGACTCTCTATGTTGGAGGAAATGCGCACTCCACTGTTTGGGCAGATTTGGACACCCTTGACCCCTGCTATGTAAGTAACATCTACACGTAGCCATCCACTAGTTTGAAAATAGCCTGTGTGTGTGTAAGCTCTCTCTCTCTCGCACAAACACCGTTATATCGTCGCTAGATCGATACCTTTGGAAGCTGGGAGATTTATACACTTAAAAACCCTGCGGAGCCATTGGGGAGTCCCTGGTTCAATTCCAGTGGGCATAAGTGAAAATACTGGTTTAGTTTTTAAAATAACTGCCCCTGAGGGTATTTTGTTCATGGTATCGGGTTCAAGACAGAAAATTATAATTGCCAATATTCAAATATCACTTTAGTTTCTGGTCAAGGGTTCATTTCCTGTACAAAGGCAGAAAATTATAATCGCCGCTTTAAATTCACGTTTCACCAAAAGCATGTACACTTTCAGGGGGCTGTAAACAAATCATCTGGAATATTACCCAATTTAAAGAGACAAAGGGACACTGGTTCGAATCAAAAAAAGCGGCTGAAAATGTAAGTTTATCCTTTTTTTTTGACCCAACATACACTCACAAATTTTTCACTTTTTTAATTCAGAATGTGGCTCAATCTTTAAGCTATACACATAAAATCTATCCGAGCTTTGGAAAAAAGTAACGGCTCTAAAATATAATATTCAAGGAGAAAAAAAATGCTTTACCGACATGTGTTGAGACCTATTTTTTTCGGCAATTTTACAGGAGTATGTAACTTGTAGAAATTATAACAGATAGCGCTAGCAAAAGTTTAGACCAGGCGACAGACGGATGGGTTTCTTGATGGTTGCTACCCCCTGGGAGTGTATGTGAACATAGTTTGTGCCGAGTACGGCGGGTTGACTATTCCCTCATTATGCAGGTTTCAACAGGCGGGATTTCTTGATGGTTGCTACCCCCTGGGAATGTATGTGAACATAGTTTGTGCCGAGTACTGCGGGTTGCCTATCCCCTCATTATGCAGGCTTCAAAAAAAAACACTCAATTCATTATAAGAAGATATTACCCTAAATGATCAAATATATATTTTCCCAGATCGAAAATAAAATCTGCGGCTCTTTGTGCAATAAATCTTCACATTAATTACTGATGTACGTAGTTGAACAAATTCAGGCATAAAGTATCTTAAGACATAAGGCTGTTGATAAAATGACTTGTTTTAATTACAGAAATAAATTTCACTTAGGGTTGCCTATATCACAATGGCACGATGATTTTTTTATGGTGAACACACTTTGTGAATGTCTGTTTCAGATAAAGCAATAATATGATATATTATATTAATAATAAAAGTATTAAAGAGATAAGTTTGAGGTTCAAGATCTTACCAGGGTAGAATAGACGTGTTTTTTTTTCACTCTCACTTCACATAAATGCTGACTCTGTAGGTTTCAGATAGAGCAATTATGCTTAGAGAAAAATTTAACATATTATATTAATACCAAAAATATTAAAGAGATGAGTTCGAGGTTCAAATCTCACCAGGGTGTTTTTTCACACTCCCTCCACACAAATGCTGCCTCTGTGGTTTGAGCTAAAGCAATTATGTTTGTGACAATTCTTACTTTGACATGTATTATAGTTGAAATGGAGACCGGAAATGGAGGGACGACCACAACAGCCCCACCGCCAGCTATGGGGCCCCTCCAGCCCAACGTAGCCGCACCACCCCCACGCTAGGAGACGGGGTGGTTTCGTTAATCTGCACCTCAGCCTCTACGCCAGGGAGAGGGGGTTCGAGCCCCGACGGCGGCAAGGGAGATGGGACCATGGAGCCGGCAATAGCAGGACCTTCTTCAGCCGAACAACAGGGAATTAGTGGCCCTGTAAATCAGGTAGGTGGTGCATTGCAAAATGGCCTCTTCGTATCGTTCAAGAGAGGATTAAACAATTGAGGCGTTTCTTTTATACTGGTAGGGAAATTACCATACATCTTGGTGCACCAGCAAGCGATCGTAACGCAATATGCTGGCTTGAAGAACAAATTAATAATTTGCTCCATCGGTTGCAGGACCATGGCGTTAGCGCCGATGACCATGTAGGCTTGCTTTTGAGTAGCACAGACTCAACGTTAAGCCCTGTGTATGTCTCATTTAGACGAGCAGACCAACTAGACGCTAGAGCAGTGTTTGATAACGTAAGTCGCGTGTTGCAGATTAATAATTTGTTTTTTATTACTGCACCCTTGTACGTTAAACTATCCCACTTTAAGGAGCCTCGCAGGAGGGGTAATCATAAATGTGATAAACTCTCTCCCGCTAGCACATATAGCCGCAAAAACCATGGGATCATTACGATTCAAAATGGCGACAGTCTTTGCCTTGCCCGTGCACTGGTTGTCGCCAAAGCTATATGTGATAATAAAAGAGAGCCAGGATGTATGGACGTGAAAACCTTTAGACAAATCAAATGGGGTCGTAATATTCAAAAACTCAAAGCAGAAGATTTATGCCGTGATGACCGTGTGAATCTTTTGAAAAGTGGTGGACTCACTGAACTGAAACAATTTCAAACATAACTCTCAGAATACAAAATCACAGTGTTCAGGGAATGTCGGGGGAGACAGGTCCTATATGAGGGGCCTACTCCCTCCAAAGATTCCTTTAAGGGGCACCGTGATTTGTATTTTCACGACGATAAGCAAAACCATTTTGATGTCTTAACATCCTTGACAGCCTCATTTAAGTGTTGGTACTTTTTCCGTGAGTGCCATGTGCCGTTCAATGATAAGAACAAACACAAGTGTGAGTCTGCGTGTAAAAAGTGCTACGCTAAAGTGGTTTGTAGCGGAGGTCAAGCTGTGGTCTGTAAAGACTGCGGGCGTTGGTTAACAAATCAGACGTGCTTTGATAACCATAAACTTCCCGGTCTTTTCAGTGGTCACAGGTCGGTCTGTGATGTCAAAAAGGTTTGCGAGGTATGCGGGCAATTTTTCAGTTTGGAAAGATAAATTTTTCACATAGGTGTTATGAGATTTTTTGTAGAGTATGCGAGACCCATCGCCCTTTTGGTCATTTCTATTATATGAAGCAGGCCCCATCCAAGCTGTCATTGGAAAAGAGTAATTTTATGTTTGTATTCTATGATTTTGAATGCAGACAAGAAAACGCTTCTTCAAGTTGCGACAGACACGTACTTGCACGAACCTAACCTATGTGTCGGTCAAACGTGTTGTAAGTCTTGTGTTCCTATAGATGCAAATGACTATCATTGCACCAACAGTGGAGGCGATAGGACTCACATATTCAAGAGTGATACCACTATGTCCCAATTTTTTAAATTTATAGAACAAATTAAAGCTTCAAAATTTAAGAATATCACCCTCCTCGGCCATAACGCTAAATCCTATAATGATAATTTTATTTTAAGATACATGATGGAGATTAAAAAATGGACTCCAGAACTTATAATGAACGGTGGGAAAATCATGTCCATGCGTTACGGCCCACTCCACTTTATTGGCTCACTGAACTTTCTACCGATGTCGCTGTCCAAATTGCCCAAAACTTTCGGCTTGGACGAGTCTTTGGCCAAGGGACATTTCCTTATTTTTTCAACAAATAGAAAACGTGGGGTATAGGGGTCCCTTGCCACCAAAGGAGGACTACGGCATCGGCGAGATTTCAGTTGAGGGAAAGGAGCACTTTGAGAAGTGGTATGACACGTTGGTCAAAGAAAATTATGTCTTTGATTTTAAACGCTAGTTGGAACTGTATTGTGTGAAAGATGTAGAGATCCTACGGAATGCCTGCCTGAAGTTTAGAGACATGCTCATAGAGAAAGCAAAGGTGGATCCTTTCAGAGAGGCGTGTACGATAGCTGGAGCGGCCATGTTGGTTTACCGCCGAAGTCATCTTAAGGAGAATACTATCGGTATTATCCCTAACGGTGGCTATCGGTGCGCAGACCAACAGTCACACGTCTGTACAATGGCTCTGCTGGGAGGCCCATCAACGCAGTGTCTATATTATTCATGCGAGTAACGGCCGTGAGGAATATGTGTTAGGGCGACGTGTAGACGGTGTTGTTAAAGCTGGAGATACCACCACTGTCTTCCAGTTCTGGGGCTGTTATTGGCACGGGTGCCCTCTCTGTTACCCTGACAGGACCACCCCCGGCAAAAATAGTCCCCACGAGACCATGGAGACGCGTTATAAAGCGACCATGGCTTGTTTGGAAAAGTTTAAGAATGCCGGCTACAAGGTCGTAGAGATGTGGGAGTGCATGTTTAATGCGATGAAACGCACAGACAAGGACTTGCAGCAATTTGTACTCCGGCACGAGGTGTATACCAAGGAACCTCTCAGTCCCAGGGATGCATTCTTTGGCGGGCGTACAAATTGTATCAAGCTCTTCCACGAAACTGACCTTTCTTGTGGGAGAAGATCAAGTATTTGGATGTGTGTTCATTGTATCCATACGTTTGTAAGTACAAAAAATACCCAGTCGGCCACCCCAAAATTCACTTGAAACCAAATTGTCCATCTATAGATAAAGTAGAAGGCATAGCCAAAGTTACAGTGACGCCTCCGCGAGATTTATTCCTGCCCGTATTGCCTACACGGATGCACGACAAGCTAATGTTCATCTTGTGCAGGAAATGCGGGGAGGAGAAAAACCAAGGCGCGTGTCAGCACAACGACAAAAAGGATCGCTGGTTGACAGGCGTCTGGGTGATTGAGGAGATCCGGAAAGCCGTTGAGAAAGGCTACACCGTTGAAGCAGTGCACTAAGTGTGGGAGTACAATGTATCTGTTTACGACCGTCAGACACGTTCTGGCGGGCTGTTTCACGGGTACATTGATACTTTTAAAAAATTAAAAAAGAAGCCAGCGGATGTCCAGAGTGGTGTACCTCACAAGAGGAAAAGTTAGCTTACATTCAAAATTATGAGGAAAGGGAAGGGGTAAAACTCGATTTTGGGTCTGTTTGTAAAAATCCGGGTCTCCGCACTCAGGCTAAACTTTTTTTAAATTCACTATGGGGAAAGTTTGGGCAAAGACCCGATTTACCACACGTAGCCGTTGTCAACAAATATCAGGGCATCCACAAGTACGTGACGGATCCATACATCACCGTGGACAGCGTCATTGATGTAAATGATGAGGTTATGTTCCTCAATTACAAGGATGCGCGTGACGCGTTGCGCCCTAACCCTAACACGAGTGTGGCGGTGGCGTGCTACACGACTGCTATGGCTAGGTTGCACTTATACAGCATCCTTGAACAATTGGGGGACCGCGTTTTATATCATGATACAGATAGCGTTCTATTCACCGAACGCCCCTGCGATTGGAGTCCACCGAACGGAGACTTTTTAGGTGACCTCACTGATGAACTTCAGGATTACGGTCCGGGAAGCTACATTAGCGCCTTTGTATCTGGCGGTCCCAAAAATTACGCTTACCGAGTTTGCGTCGGCGGCGATCCTGCCAAAATAAAAACGGTGTGCAAGGTTCGCGGGATCACCATAAACTATGGCAACCGGAACGATGTTAATTTTGAAGTTATGAAAGCGATGGTCACCGAACAGGCTGAGGAAAGATACATACAGATACGCACAAAATTGTAAGAAAAGGTCTTGCGACTGTATGTGCCGTTTCGCAGACTAAAGTCTACCGGCCCGTGTACACCAAAGGCCGGATAACAGATGATTTTAATACGTTGCCATTTGGGTATCAGAGTCCTTGTAAACGCGCTCGCCACGAATAAAAGGTGCTTATTTAGACGGGCTGAATAACTATCTTTTTTTCTTTCACTCTAGACAGTTCCACTGACATACCATTTGTCAAAGATTTGAGATTATTTTTCATATTTTTTTCTGCATGAAAACAAGCAAATTTTTTTATTTTATTTTATGCACCCGGGATACTTTTTTATATTTTTTTATTGGCTGAACAATCCTCCGCCTACCTGATTTTTTTCTAGTCAATTATTTATTTGTATATATTTTAATTATAATAAGTTGTTTGTAATATATTTTTATTTTAAATCTAATAAATGGTTTGTATATATATATTAGGGTGTCCCAAGATACAAGGTAAAAATTTTTTTTTGCAAAGTTGAATACGCATACCCTCTATTTTTTTTCTATTTCACCTCAGTAACTTAAATAAAAAGTATTATTGCAATAAGATAACGGTAACCCGTGCCGACTTTACTTCAAACTTGAACGTGAGATCTTGTACGGGGAATACCATGGAAAGATTGTAAAATGTATGTTTCTTTGGTACATAAGACACCATTTTAATCAAAGCAGATATTTATTAACATATTACAGTAAAAGAAACATTACTGAACCTATTTTCGTTTCAATGTTTGCTTTTTACAGTCATGATAGATCTTCGTGTGTTCTTGTACGCAACGAAACAAAAATTGTTTTTGTTCCTCCTCAACCGTTATTAATCCATGAAAGTCCTGCATTAGTTTTACTGCTCTTTCAGCTGTATCGTTCACTGCTCTAAGTATTGATATTGTCTTTTTTGCGTCTAGAAAAGAAGCGTTATTCTCCCATGAAGAGGGACTCTCGTTGAGAAAACTATCATCAATTTTGAGTCTAGAAAACAATGAATGGCTTTTGACTGATATGAAATCATCGATGCTTTTTTCTGTAAAAAAAAATGTAACAATTGCGTGATATAAATAAATAACTAAATAAACAATTACAAAATCAATGTATCAAACTCACCATACAATGAACCACAAAGTTCTTCCTTCGATGGAATGTATCTTTTCTCATGGGTCGAGAAATTTTCTCTATGTAAATTTGCCACCATTTTTAATTTTGTTTCTTCGTCCACATCATCATCAAAAAGTGCTAATACTGCTATTTCATCAGTCAAATACCATAAATGCTGGAGAAATTTCTGTAAAGCAGCTTTCGAGATATTTTCATTAACATTTTCGTAAGCTTTCAAAGATTTCAAAAAGCACAAATCTTTGTAGGGTGCTTTAACTGCCAAAATGCATTGAAGCCATTGTTTAACATAGATTGTTACGATAAACAAGCAGACATCTAACAGTTCTTTCGTATCCTTGGTGTTTAATTTCAGCTGAGAACTAAATAACGATAGTTTTAGGGAGTAAATCGCTCGGGCCATCCATCTAGCTTGGTGCATGGCACCCGGAGGTCTGATTTTAATTTTTTTTCTGCATCTCCACCTAAAAACACCATAGAAATTTCGATCAACTCTCGATAGTCCTCTCTGGCCATAACATTTTTAAGTTCATCTCGGTAAAAGTCCAGCAAATTTTCAATTTCGGGTACGGTTCTGAACAGTTCCACTGTTTCTCTATAGCACTGTATTTTAGTGGAATCGATATTTTTCCAATTCTCTTTGAGCTTTTTAAAGAGTGGAATATCGGAGCTTGTTGTCACTTGTTTAATTTTCAGATCGAACATGGCCTTTAACACCAGTTCGTATACATGATGGCGGCAAGCGAAAAAAAGCATTTCGCTATCAAATTTTTGCTTGAGGAGCGTACAAGCACCATTAAAACGACCTGTATTCGAAGCCGTAATATCACAACAGAGAATTTGGACCTTGTTTTCGAGATTACAATCTAAGATCGCCTTCCAAATAGCCTGCGCCTGTTCTTTGCCTGAGGAATTATCCAGTCTCAGCACAGCAATGAGTTGTTATTTTAGTCCAAATGAAATAACAATAGGCAAGCGTTCTTCTTTCGATTTTCGAGCACTCAAAGCAGGCAACCGTTTGCCATCCCAATGTAAGGTCACTACATCCGGTACATCGTTTTGAAAATAAATTTTTATGTTTTCCGCACGTTCCTTCCGTTTTTCTGTTAGGATTCTTTGAATTGAAGACTTACTTATCGGAAATTATGACTTTGGAGTAATAAAGTCTTTCCTCAATACTGATTTACTTGTCCCAGGTTTTGAGCTTTCGATCAATGTTGGGAAATCTTCTGAATCTATATTTTCATTAGAATTCGAAGAGGAATCTTCTTGCAATGGTTCGTTTGATGCCGAGGATGTTGAATCGGAAACATATTTTATTCGCCGATTGTCTTCTTTGACAGCTCGAAGTCGCGCCCTTTCCTCTTTTTTGGCCAGATTTTTTATCCACTCCACCTAAGTGACCGGGTCGGCCCGGCTCTCTTTGGCGCTGCAAGAACATCCTATCTTCCTCTATTTTCATTAATTGAAGTGCATCAGCATGTGCAATGTTGAACAAATTGTCTAAATTAATTACAAATTATTGTTGTCGCCGCTTGAATACGTCTTGTAATTTCTTTGCATTTATTTTTGTAAGTCTCTCCAAACTTGATACACATTAACAAGCTTGCTCGCACAATTTGGCAACAATTTGGTAGGTATGCGTGCCTTTTCCCAAAATATAATACATTCGCGAATAGCGAGATTTGCACTTTTATTAACACTTAAATTCACTTCTCGAATATTGTAAAACAAAACTGCGAGAACTTGTCCATTAGACGGAAGTTTTGAACCCGTTATTTGATGTCTTATATTACCTATTAAAAATATCACTTTTTTAGAACTACGCAATTCCACTGCCATGTTCTGTTCACAGATTAAAAACCATACAAACATTTACTAACTAAACAACTTGGAATTATAAGCACATTGACACGTAGACGTGCGCTGTCCTGAGTATACTGCTACTGACATGTTTCACGGGTTGTGCAATCTCACTGTCGAAGCATTCCAAAACCTTCCTTTATCTTTTTTGTTTTATCTTTACCATTTGCAGCTGTTGGGTCTCCGCTACAGACACGATTCGTCAGCGTTCGCTCGCTCAAGTACACATGCACTGACTGACATGTTTAGATGCAAGTCGGCACGGGTTGCCGTGGTCCAAATTACATGAAACATTATTTACAATTGTTTTGACATAAAAGGAAAAAAATAAGGGGGTATGCGAAAAAAAATAATTAATTTCATTTTTTTGGGACACCCTAATATATATATATATATATTTATTTTCTTTCTAGTCAAGTATAATAAACTGATTGTATAAATTTTTATTTTAAATCTATTCAAATATATATATATAAACTGTATATATATTTATTTTATTTTAAATTGAAACCATCTTTATTTAGTACCAAGGCCACTATTCCCCACCATATTGTAGATATTCACATTATACTTTTCACTGTGTGTAAATAAATATTGTAAAAATTGTTATGTTTGTGTTTTAACGTCTTTACCCCACACCTTTCTCCTATTCTATAAATACAAGCTCATATAGTTTATAAGCTCAGTCTCAAACATTATGAACAAGTTGAAACATCCTTTTTCGGCCATCATAAGCGGCCCTTCCGGCTGTGGAAAGTCACATTTTGTAGCAGACTATATCCGTCACTTGGACACAATGTGTGACGTAAAATTAGATAAAATCACATGGTATTATGCTTTATGGCAACCGGGATTCGAACAAGACGGGGCAAGTCCCTACGTCATATTCTGTAAGGGTTTGCCGGAAATGGGTGACGTCTGTAATGACTCTCCAAAGCTGATTATCCTGGACGACCTGATGCGTGAAGCCAACGAAGTGGTCGTCGATCCTTTCACCAAAGGATGCCACCATCAAAATATTAGCGTCATGTACCTTACACAAAATGTATTCCATCAGGGCAAGGGCCAAAGAGACATTTCCTTAAACGCACATTATATCGTGCTTTTTAAAAATCCCAGGGATAAAGCTCATATTCAACACTTTGCACGACAAGTCTGTCCTGAAAATCCCCGTGTTTTACAAGAGGCTTACACCGATGCTACAAGTACGCCTCACGGGTATATATTGCTAGATTTCAAACAAGGTACACCAGAATGGTTCAGATAGAGAACCCGCACAAATGTCGGCTGTTGTGTGTATCTACCGCGCAAAAGCTATAAAAATACCGACACTTCCCGCTTACAGATCATTTCATAACCATGAGTCCCAAAGTGCTGAAGCAGGCCCCTCTGCTACGTGCGATGTATCGCATGAACCCGCAGCAACGTGTCACCTTTATGAAAACGGCCGACAAGAAACTGGTTGACTCTGTATGCGATTGTGCCTACAACACTTTAAAAGGACGGGTACCGCTGAAAAATCCGCAGAAGACAAAGTTACGTGATCACAAGCAGGTGTTGCGCAAGCTGATCAAACGAGGAGAGTACTGGAATAAGAAGAGACGACTACTCTTTCAGAAAGGAGGAGCGTTCTTGCCCTTACTTTTAGCCCCTCTAATCAGCGGAGTCCTCGGTTCCTTATTCAACAAGTAAATAATGGAACACACGAAAAAGATGATATTGGTGTCCCCGGAAACATTACACCGTTACGAGCAACACCACCAACAAACGGCTTCGGCAACAAATCTAGTGGTCTCCGAGTTGGACAAGGAAATGGAAAAATCCTCGCTTCAAAACTTGACAACAAGTCTAAATGGACTTTATACCAACAAGTGCTATAGCGCTATCTACACTTTAGTCAACACTCTCCGCCATCTGAAACCGCCACCACCACCACCCCTGAAGAGTCTGTACTTCCATCCCAACTGTACTTAATACTGTACCAGCACAGGCACGTAAAAAAGCTGAACTTTTACTAGAACATATTAAGTCCCGAGGCGGCATCTCTTGGGACTCAAACGTAGAAGTGAGTATTCAAGATACGCCTCTTCGTGGATCCAATATTATGGATTTAGTCAACGATCTGGTCAGAGCAAGAAGACACAACGAACCGTCAGGGTGTCGAGAGTTTCTCACGGCGCTGCAAAATATAAACGTTCCGAAAGAATTTATTTTGAACCCGAAACGTTTGGCGCCCATTAGAGATCCGACGCCCGTACCACAACCACTTACACAGTCACAACGCCCAAAGAAGAAGAAACTGAAAGAGTGGACGAAAACCGGTGGCTGCCGTTCAGAGCTTAATGGAACGTCTAGCCGACATCTACTACGACCCTTCTCATCCTGCAGGGTTTGCAGGGGCAGCGTCGCTTATAAAGGCGTCCAAAAAAACCCCGAAAATGTACGAGAATGGCTTCGTGCGCAGGACGCTTATACCCTACACAAACCTGTGCTAAAAAAATTTCCACGCAACAAGTACGTGGTGTCAAACATTGACGATCTCTGGCAAGCCGTTCTCAACGATATGAGAAGTCTCAGAAAATACAACGACGGTGCAGTGTACTTGCTCACCGTCATCGACGTGTTTAGTAAGATGGCCTGGGCGAGGACGCTTCCATCCAAGATGGGGAGCGTCGGGAGAGACACCTTTCGGGACATTTTCAAGCAAAGCGGCCGTAAACCTCTAAGTATACAGACGGACAAGTGGACAGAGTTCATGGCACGGCTAGTCCAGAAATTTCTCAAGCAAGAAGGCGTGAATTACTACACCACTCATAATCCAGACGTGAAGGCAAGCATCGTAGAACGGTCCAATAGAACTCTGAAAGGACGCATGTGGCGCTACTTTATCAAAAATAACACGTATCGGTATGTGGACGTCCTCCAAGCTCTAGTTGACGCTTACAATGGCTCCGAGCATTCCAGTATCAAGAGGGCCCCCGCCGACGTTTCAGAAACTAACGTACTTCAAGTCAGAGATAATCTGTACGGCAAAATGCGTCCAAACTCGAAGCCTAAAATAAAAGTTGTGACACGGTGCGTATTAGCAAATCCAAAATGCTGTTTGAAAAGGGCTACGAAAGCAATTGGAGCGAAGAGATTTTCAAAGTCAGCAGTGTCGTGTTGCGACAACCTGTCGTCTAGAGACTCACCGATCTTGACGGCGAAGAAGTGGAGGGGACGTTTTACGAACCTGAATTGCAACGCGTACGTCTCCCTGAAACTTTTAAAGTTGATAAAATACTACGTGTCAAGGGTAAAGGCGCCAGAAAGAAAGTGTACGTACAGTGGAAAGGTTACCCCACCAAGTTTAATTCCTGATTCCCGCCAGTTACGTCAGCGCACTACCATGAGGGACCAACTTTACATCACTTTGCCGAGGACAGCTCTATGAGATATTTCCTAAAAATACTCTCACAAATTTCACCACGCAACTTCCTTACCGTCTTACACTCGAGGGGCGGTGGGAAGTCGCTCTGGCTGAATTTCAATATCCCTGTTCTTTCACCACCGTACCTGAGGGTCAAAATATTGTATAATACAACAGGGTGGACGCTAAAGGCGTGGAACAAATATTCAAGGATCATATCCCTGCTGGAAACTACAGCACTATCCAAGAATTGATCAAAGCTCTAAACGACGTAGAGCCGTTTCAAGGGAATTCGGGAGTTGTATTCAAGTACACAAGCCTCAACAAAAAAAGTGTAAGTTATCTCTTCACCAGATATACAGCTGCCGAGTCTATCAACCCAACTAAGTCTACAGCTCGGTTTCGATCCTCAGACTAATCTGATTAAAGTACCAAAGTCTCCGTATGCCGCCAACATTCTACAAGGCCCACCGTCGCAAATGTACATCTATACGGATATCGTCGAGCCTCAGCCCGTGGGTGACATTGTGGCACCGCTGTTACGTATCGTCGGCATCACAACGTAAACTATCTCTACGGCATACATAAGACAGTTAGCTACGACCCGTTGCACTATATGCCCGTGCTTAAAAGGGAAATTTAAGGCATGGAAATCAATATAAGAACAGACACGGGTGAACCTGTACCATTCGAGTTTGGAAAGGTGTGCGTGAAACTTCATTTTCGATGCTGCTCAACATGAACTGTCCCTACCAAAGATACTACATCATCCAGGCTGGAACAGGAATATCTTCGATCTACCACGGTGTTCCCTATCAAAGAGGGCATGGGAGAGGAAGTTTTTTCAGTGGTCTTTTCAAAAGCGTCGTACCGTTGCTGAGAAGCGGTGCTAAAGCCATCGGAAAACCGGCGCTTCATACGGGTATCGAGGTGCTCTCCGACGTTGCCAACCAACGGCGTCCTTTCAAAGAGGCCCTACGGCAAAGTGTTGGCGAGGCTGGAACAAACCTGAAACGCAAGGCTGAACAGAAGATCAACACGCTGATGACCGGCTCAGGCTATAAAGGGCGTCGTAAGAAGCAACGACGTCATTCTAAGGTCGTCACCCGACGTAAAAAGGTCAAGAAAGAAGCTAAAGATATTTTCAGTTAAAATGTCCTTTCTACACCCCCAGTCCTGCGAGTGTGCCAGCAGTGAACTCGATCTCTTTTCAGTGCCACCCACTCAAACCAGTCTTGAAAGCGGGCAATGGCTCCAGTTCAAACCTGTCTCTTCCCTCACCGATGATTCACCCATCGAATTTACCGTTACTTGAAAAGGCGAGTTCTATATCGACCTTTCCCAGACTATGCTCTATATCAGGGTGGCCATCATGAAACCCGATGGTGGCGCTTTCACAGAGGTGGATCAGATCGCTCTCGTCAACAATTGGCTGCATTTTCTATTCACGCAGGTGGACGTGTTTTTAAACAAAAACATGTCTCACCGCCCAGCTACACGTATGCCTATAGAGCGTACATTGAGACGCTGCTCAATTACAACAGCGAAGCAAAAGAACGCATTTGACTTGCGGTCTGTGGTCCGCAGACAGTCCTGGAACCTTTGAGGAGGCTAACGCCAACAACAAGGGATTTGAAGCCCGTCGCAGTCTCACCACAAAAAGTAAGACAGTGGATCTTTTGGGGTATCTACACGGTGACCTGTTTAACTAAGAGAAATACCTTTTGAACGGCACCGAACTCAGAGTCAGGTTGATCCGTACCAGAGACGTGTTTAGTCTTATGGCGGTCCCTGAACTCCCTCACTTTAAGGTCCACATCGTTGAAGCTGGCCTTCTAGTGAGGCGTGTCAAAGTAGCA
Organism: Timema cristinae; assembly: GCA_039000515.1. Taxonomy (NCBI): domain Eukaryota; kingdom Metazoa; phylum Arthropoda; class Insecta; order Phasmatodea; family Timematidae; genus Timema; species Timema cristinae. The sequence goes on along the minus strand of JBCFYV010001508.1, from coordinate 20,928 downwards.
CCTTCTATACTGTTGGCACACGCCAAAGCATTAAACGTCAGTCCCGCCAAGTATTCCATCACCCGTGTGGAAGTAAAAACACTCACTATTCCTACGGGCGTGCAAGGGAAATCGCTGGACAACGTATTCACCGGCCAGTTACCCAAACGGTGCAGCGTGGGATTTGTGTCAAACGCGGCGTTCAACGGAGACGCCACCAAGAACCCGTTCAACTATCAAACCTACGGCATGAACCATTTCTCGCTGTACGTGGACGGGGAACAAGTACCGTCGAAACCGTTACAGCCCGATTTTTCAAACGGACACTATGTCATATTCTACCACACGTTGTTTTCTGGAACGGGTATCCATTTCATGAACGAGGGTAGCGACATCACACGAGAAGCCTTCCCCAAGGGATACCATCTCATGGCTTTCGATCTCGCACCTAATCTGTCCGCCCACATGACATCACATTGGAATTTGACGAGACACGGTTCTCTGAGCATCGAAGTGAGCTTCACCCGAGCTCTCACTGAAACCGTCAACTCTATCGTGGACGGGAGTTTGCCAACATCATCACCATTGACAAGGACAGAAACGTCGTGACCGATTATGGAAGTTAATATAAACGGCTTCCCACCCCTTACCCCCTTCATTTAAGCTATGGACGTCATTGTGGATTTCCAGATCTTCATCGACGACAACGAGTTTATCGTCAAGGAACTGAGTATTTATCTGTATGCGGCACATTACTTCAACATTGGGTGTTAAAACCTCCATACGCTATCGGAGAACTTTCCACCCATGCCAGAAAGAAAGCCGACTATATAGTCAACAATCTGCACGGTATCACCTGGGATTACGGTGATGTGGATTACAGCCTATTCGAATCCCTCATCTAACGTGCCACAGCGCGTGCAGAAACCTTCTACGTCAAGGGTTCAGAAAAGAAAAAGTTTCTAGTCAAATACACGTCTACACCCATCGTAGATCTGTACGACAGAGGTTGTTCGTCACTGAAAACACTTAAATTGGGTGCACCATGTGCATGGCACATAGTTCTGTATGGAATATCTGCTCTGCCTCTATCGTCTGGGGACTTCGAGACTGGTTGATTGAAGATGGACACCCACACCATAAGACGTTCGCTGAAAACAAGTCCGTGGTTCCGTTCTGCACGGTCGGGTGTTTTCCTTGCTGATCAACTACCCGCAAGAATAGCTCGACCTGCCGCTCTAGTCATAAACACCGATCCGCACACCAAACCTGGGACGCATTGGGTCGCCATCTTTATCGACAAGAACGGCGTGGGAGAATACTTTGACAGTTATGTTTTTCCACCGCGTATAAAGTCACATCGGGCATTTATACGCAAAAACATTCTTCGCACGTCCCATAGTAAGCTACAACTTCAAAGCATCGCATCAGACGTTTGCGGCCATTACTGTTTCATGTACCTTCTCTATCGTTCCCAAAACATTCCACTGAAAACCTTCCAAAACCTATTCACGCCCACCAATCATACAGCCAACGACACTAAGGTGGTGTGATATTACAATAGATTTTTCAAGACTGTAGAGGCATGTTGCCCTTCAAGAGGCCGTATCCAGGCGGCGTGTGCCTATAAAAAGGGCGTCCCGGTGGTGTGCCGCCCATAACCACCGAACATCATGGAAGTTCAAGACGTTTGCGGTAGCAAAGCAAAGCCTGCGAAACCACTCACCGTCACCAGTATTTTCAACACATTGTTCCCGCTGGATGGAGTCGACGCCAAGCGAGTCATCGTCGGCATGAGTGTCAAGAACAACTTTATGCCCTATTCCAGCTAGAAAAATTGGGAGGGAACTAAGCCATGTTTAACCGTACAGAATGGCAAGAACTGAGCACCTACAAGTCGGTCATATCAAAGTTTTTCACCAACACGCAACCTCCTCAGAAGATTAGTCTGACTAATCACGAAATCTCTCTGAGACGTATGTGCGGTCGTCATCAACGAAAAACATGACTCCGGAATCAAACGGGTCGCCTATCTAGCACCTACCTGGGCGCGTCTTTGTGAGGTGTGGGACCTCATCGACGTCGCCGTCGACCGACGGGACATGTGGTCGACACCCGTCGCGCGCTATTGCAACAATTTGATCGTCACACTCGTCATGGATGTATGCGACACGCTAACAGAATCGACGGATGTCATCGACCTAGAACAACCTACGGTGGAAACGCACATCAAAAACCTGGATCTTATCAGTTCTACCTACTATACACGTCAAGTCATCGCTTTGGGCTATTACATGTTGGATTGTGAACTAAAAACAATTTTACTAACGCATCTAATAGACACTGTAGAAAAACGTATGAACGAATATATGCGTCATTCCTGTAAAAATGTATAATTGTGATGTTTAATAAATAAATATATATTTGTAACATCTGTGTTTTACTTACGATTCCCAACTTGTCTTGTCAGCCCGACAACCCGATGCCGAGGGTCAATATCTATTCTTGTCTCAAAATGTCTTATCTGCCCGCCAACCTGGCGCCAGGGAAAACCCACTGCCAGGGTCATAGACCTCAATATCTATTCTTGTCTCAACTTGTCTTGTCTGCCCGACAACCTGACGCCAGGGAAAACCTGCTTCCCGGGTCAATATCTATTCTTGTCCCAACTTGTCTTGTCTTCCCACCAGCCTGGCGCCAGGGTTGCGACATAGCACGCAATGATTACGTCATTGGGAAAACCCAAGGTTATCGAGGTCACTTGTTGCCCCGGCAGTCTGGCGTTTGGGTGGCGAAGGAGCAGGAGGGGGGTCTCGGGAACCAATTACCACACTCTACCACAAAGCACCATAGCGCAAGGTTCACGCTGCTTGTTCCGGGGACAGGGAGGAATAACCAATGTTCATTATAGGCCTGGCAGCCGTAGCGCAAGCTTCGTGCCGAGCCCTACTGCCACAACTTCAAGGACTGTATACCCATAAATAAACTACAACGCCCTAAAACTCCCTACCAATTAATTAATTAACAACCAACATGTCCGGCGTATGCCAGCAATAAATAAAAAACTACAACACCTCTATCCTACCAATTAATTAACAATAATCAATTAACAATAATTAATAAACAATAATTAATCAGCAAACCAACATGTCAGTATTTGTATGGGAGGGGGAAAACCAACAGCCAATCAGAGGAAAGTAGGGCAGCGGTAGGAGGGGTGGGGGAAGAAGGGGATCAGCCAATCACAGAGCAGGAGGCGTGGTCACGTGACCAAATCCACCAATCCCAGCGTGATTTAGGTGTTCCACCACACTACTCTCATCCCTACCTTATAGATTATTCACTTAAGTGGCACTTTCATTAAAACGTATGCTATGTTTAAAAAAAAGTGTATCATATTGATTCAGCAGGTGAAGGGATCCAATCTTAAATTGGGTGAATAAAAATTGATTCTAAATTCTACTTTCTCACATTCTTTCTTCAGGTATTTTATCAATATTCATCCTCCCAAACTCTTCTTGTTATTTTGTTTTATTTAAATCGACTATCAGTTAATACGGCAATCTAGTACTAATTTGCAAAAATAGTCCAAAGATATTAAATTTAATCCTTGTAAGTTTTTAACATGCAAATATATCTTAAGGCAGCTCTATCAAGTTCAACTCATCACACCTTATCTATTTATTGAGCTAGCTATATACAGTCCACCATCATTACACCCTATCCCCATATATGAGCTAGTTCTATCCAGTCCACCTCATTACACCCTATCTCTTTCAGGTCCATTATAACGTTATCCTGCCATCTACGTCTATGTCCTCCCAATGGTCATTTCCCATTTGGCTTTCAAATCCAAACCCTAAACACGGTTCTAGATTCTTTCTTTCTCATTGAATGTCCCGCCTAACGTAATCTGCGGTATTTGATTACACTAATAATGTCTTGTACTGAGTAAAAGGTGTGCAACTCATCTTTATGTGAGCTCCCCCTTCTCCCGCTATCTTCACATCTTTTAGGACCAAATATGTTTTTAGAGTCTGTTCGCGATAGGTTTTTACCTGGATGATAGTTCGAAAATCATATGCTTAGGTTTTGGGTTGCCAACACTTGTAAGAGATAATTGTTTTGTTCTAAATGTAGAGCTTTAATTACCTGTTGCATATTACATTTAAAATAACGTAAACTTAAGTTTTCTAATACTATTTCTTTTTTTTTATTAATTTCTTTTTATCCAACTCCAAACAATATTTTAAACGTAATTAGAAGTATTTATTTTTGGTTTTGGAACGTTACTGATTTTGTGTAATATAGTGCACACATCAATATCTTTTAATACATGCATTGTATTTATTTGGAAAACGAGAAAATTGTTTTAATTTTTTTACATACAATAAATGATTTTATGATTATTATATCATATTTTGAAATATTTAACTGAATAAAATATTTTCATCAAATGCGTGTCTGCATCATTGTAAAAAACTTGTTTACCGTTATGTTCAACCATATGGTTTAGATTCGTCAGTCGCCATTTTGAAGCTATGTTCGTTAGAAGTTTTTGTGAAAGTGGTGTTAATATATTTTTTATAGGGGAATAAAACTATAAATAAACTTTGTGTCCGACCTCAAATAAATATATAAATAATATTGGCCTAAATTACTGTGGTTAACAATCACATTAATATATTACCATCTGTTTCCATTACAGTCATCCAAAGTGATAGATGCCAGCTGTTGGCGTAGTGATATATTAGGGATTACTTCTAGTAACATTTCGAGCTGTCATCCAGGTAAACTTAGCTCGTGAATGACTTATATCTAACTGAATCAAATATTTTTATCCACTGATTGGTCGCATCATATAAAAATCTTGTTTACCGTCATGTTCAACCACATATTTTAAATTTTTCGGTCCCCATTTTGAAGCTATTTTCGTTAGACCTTTTGTGGAAGTACTGTAAATATTAATTATTTTAAGTGGAACAATACGATAAATAAGCTTTGTGTCCGACCTCAAATAAATATATAAATAATATCGGCCTAAATTACTGTGGTTAACTATCACATTCATACTCTACATTACCATATGTTTTCATTACAGCTGTCAAGTGACAGATATCAGCTGTTGGCGTAGGGATGTATTAGGGACTATTTCTAGTATCTTTTCGAGCTGTCATACAATTAAACTAAGGCCATGAATGAATTATAAATATAGTGACTGTATAATAATCAAATCTAATTGATGGCTATTCTTATTTATTTTTCTATATTTTTACAATAAAAATATATACTACAAATGCGTATAAATAATGCCATCAAGTAATAAATAAATAAACAGACATTGATTCAATACAATAAAATTTAAATACAGTTTTTAAACAAGTGATACCCTTAAATATAGCTTATTTCAAAAATTAATGAAGGGGAAATTACTTTTTTTTTATGAAGGGTTTATATATTCATCAAAAATAATCATTTTAGTAGTTGTTAATGAAAGAATAAATTTGAATGTAGATCTAAGGTTTTATTTTTAGCTTAACGTACATTATTGTAGTAGTTTTGGTAGGAAAAATCACACGCACACACACACACAGAGCACGCCGTACCGGTTTAAAAATGGCCCAAACTAAGTGTATCGAATAACGTGAGCGCGTAGAAAATTACGCAAGGCTTCAATCTGTTTTCAATTGATGTGACACAAAACAATGTTTTTATGAAAAAGATTGCACATTTTTAAGTCTTTGTAGTAGGAGTCACACCGCCGCCAGCATATCGTCGTAATAAGAGCGTTGAGGATCTTGGTTGACGACAGTTGGACAATCCACTCTGGGCAGGATGCAGAAACACAGCAGCAGGAAGTACACGTTCAGCACTGAGAACACAAGGACTTCATTTACAGGACCAGAGAATCCTCTATGAATAAACTTTAGTATATTTAGTAAAGGGATTCATTAATTCTCGCAACGATTAGTAAACTTCAAGTTCTTATAGCCTGGTTTTCTGGGGATGGGGAGCTCGGATTTTAAACTATGACCGAGTGCTTTTCCAATCTACTTTCCCGCAAAAATGGGTACATCTTTTTTAAATATCACCCTCATACTACCTACCTCATTAGTGTTAATATATCCTGATGGTTAGTAACTTAACAAGACATCAAACTAAAAAGATCTGTGATTATTTATTCTCATATTTTAAATAATCTTTGAATTGTTTAGCTTCACACAAAAACTATAATTTTAATTATATCATGTTGTTGATTCAGTTTTGTAACTAATTAATCAATAAAATATGTATTTATTTATAAATATAGTCTATGTATGGTAAGTAAGTATTTATTGTACAAGCATGAACAAATTCTTAACCGATAAAGCCTTTCAATTTGGACTAACAAATAACAATGTCACATACATATGCAAAGGTTATAATCTTCTTCTCTATTTGTTTAAATATTTCTATCTAATGTTGATTTAATTTGAAATAGTCCTCAACAACAAAAGTTTTATCTCGTTACTTTTTTTTCATTAATTTTAACTATGTCGTCACATAATGTGACTCCGCCCATTCAACATGGCTAAACGATTATAAAACAACAACTAAAAAACGTGGGTGAGGAAGGCCCATTTTTAACTGAGCATGTTATGAATGCTTTTATCACTGAAATTAACCACAAAACATGTCTAGTTTTTCAACACGAGTCCTTTATATTTCGTTCCATTCCGTCCCTTCCTTCCTCTAGCATTTAAATTATCTTGCTTGCTATAATCGTTTTTCATTTTAATATACTTTGCATTTAATTGCATGTAATAATCTAGACACTTGACCAAATTAATTCCCTATTTAAAGAGGACTCACTTTATATAAATATTTATAAATACTTCAATTATAACAGATTTTTATTTTATTTTTAGCCTAATTTGATCCATTTAAACAAGAACTAAACTAAGTGTAAGATAATAAAAATAGGACAGCTCAATAATGTTTTATTTTTTCGATTCTGCCTACCAAAGCATACATAGCTCCGAACTTTGCTTTTGAGTAGTTATAAAGTACAAATTTATTAAGAGAGCGTATACTTTTTAAAATTAATTGTTTGTAATAATAATATATTTAGTAATATGAATAATTTAATATGTTAATTAATGAGATATGAATGCGTGCAAATTAATATTAGTTTATCAGATAACAGCAAGTATTGATCTAGTTGATTTGAATTAACTTTTATCGGAGTTTAATTTATAAGATTTATTTTATTAATATCTTCGTTCATTATGTTATCTATTTTGTAATTTAAAATAATCATTTTGTAATCTGGATGAGTGTAAGATAAAGTGTTACCCTCCCTATATATTAAATTTAAACGATAGACACGACATCCATCCCTCTCTGCTAATTGTGAAGAGAGAAAAGAAAATTTCACCAATGATAAAATTTCCGGCCAGGCTAGGAACCAAACAGGGACCCTTAGCTCAGTAGACAGACACGATACTGAATCAGCAAGGGTTTCAAACAGGCTCCTGATTCGAATAGTTGGTTTAAATGAGAAAGTCAGACAGTGAATGTAAATGAATGAGCTCTGGTTTACCCACCACAGGAGATGAGCCCCCTGAGGAAGATCTCGACGCTGGTTGAAACCTCCCCTCCCCTTGAAAGGAGAGCGCCGCGGCGCAGAAAACTCCCAGGTAGAAGAGGAACGAGCCTGTATACACAACCAGCCAGGGCAGGAACAGACGAGGTTTGTTCTTCAACAATACAAGAATAGGATATCTTCAGCACAATACTATATTATTACATTTGGATTTGAAATCTTTCACGGTCGGTGTTTCAATTGAAACTTCCTTTATCGAGTTTGAGCCACGTTGGGAGAGTCATCTTTCCAACGTTTAGTCTGTGTTTACAATAGTTGTCATCTGGGATGAATGATGGCTGCTAAAACTACAGTCAAATCGTGTGAAATTATTATTCCCTCAACGCTGTTCAAGTTTGATAAAATTAGTTGCGAGATGTCACATGCTTAATTTATAAAATGTTTTGTAATTGTAAATAGAGGTGGATAACTTATTATTTAACTTTTTCTTAGTAATTTTTGAATGATTTAAATAATGGGAATACATTGAAAATATCCCAATTCAAGGGTTCGACCTCACTTTAATCTATTGGACGTTAACATCAGAAGCATTATCAAATAGTCCCCCGATATCAATTTTGAGCCAAAACGCTGGTAAAAAAACTGTGAGTGATGTGAAATATTTAGGCTGAATTTTGAATTCAGTTCCTAAAATTACATAAAGAACAGCTAGAAGGTTTGAAGTTTTTATTGCAGGTCTGTGTAACTAATGTGTTTTGGGCTCTTGACAAATGGATACTATCCTTTAGTATGTCTACATTACATTTTGGAAGACCACCTTTGTAATCGATTTGTTTGAGGAACCAAGTGCTGGTCCAAAATACCCTGGTTATATCTCAGGACAGGTTTAAAATAAATGGTGTTACACAATAGAACAACCTTTCTCTTATTATATTATAGTTTGGAACAATTTTTTCAAAAAAAGCTTTCAGTAAACCACTATTAAATAAGTTTTACTTCGTAAAACAGCTATAGATTTAACTTCTCACCTTAGAAAATATATAATATATATCTATAAGGACAGGATTTAAATACTGTATTTTACAAATTCTTACCACTATAGAGCCGTAGGTAAAGATTAGACAAGTGAAGAATTGGAACATGCTCATAAACGCCTCAGTCAGGTACAAACTCCGAAAGGCTGAGGAGAAACATACAAATATGCATAGCTTAGGATCTGTTTTATTACAAATAAAGGGAAGTTTGAAAATAGATATTCTTGATAATTGACATAGTAATAGTAATAATCATAATAATGATAAACATGTTTTTAGTAGTTTAAAAGACAATGTTAATCAGCCAATAAAGAAATTGTGAGTAAATAAAACATTTTACAAAAATAAACAAACAAAAACTATTTTGTTTTATTTTGTTTTAAAAATTGAAATCTGTTAAAAAGGCAAAAAACCCGATATGGTAAAATACTGTTTCTCATATTTGCAGGAACAACTGATTTCTACATGCACCACATCCTACTATCCATATGGTATATCAACAAATCTACACTAATAAAAAAGGGAAGATGAAGACATAAATAAGAAAAAGTCTACTCTCCAATTTTCATAGGAGGAGCCTTTTGTAAAATACATATAGTACACGACCAAAATTGTTAGCATTTTACTATTTTACTTGTGTTCTCTTGTAGTTATTGACATTAACTATTTAAAACGACAGTTGCAGATTACATGAACAGACGTGAACGTAGATTTGCTAGTTTTCTAGTGGTCTTCCTACGAGCCCATACCATCGCAGAGAAAGAGTGATAAACCATTCAGTGAGAAAACCCCCCCAACTGGAGTGTCTATCTTTCTACACCGCGCATCCGCCTGTAATAGTTAAGTGGGAAAATAAGAGCTGTTGAAAAGCTTACATGCTACGACCGTGTCTTCCTCCGCCTCCAATTGCTTGTAGGTCCTTGTCTTGATGTACAGAAGACACATCGTGACGTCAGCCAGAGACAGCACCTGAACATGATAAACCCTCATTTAACAACACAACAGAAAGACAACATAAACAGACCGATATATGCTCACAACTCTATTATTTCCGGTAAAGGGCTAGCTATGTGGTTGGTATAGTGAGCTCTTACTAAACCACCCTAACCTTCAATGATTCTTTCATTTTTACATTATCTTGATCCTTTTTGTCATCACCAAAAATATTGAACTTAAAATTTCAATAAATGTCAACGTTTCATGACCCCCTGAAACTAAAAAGTGGTTTTCCCAACATCTAATTTTCCCATTTTCTACATTGGCTGTCAATATCTTGGACTAGAACCAAAACCTTTTTATTGATAGAGCTAAATTTTTGTATAGGGGTTTTTCATAAAGTTCCTCAGAGGAGTTTTTTGAATAAGATATCCAACCCAAAAGCTAAAAGTAGTTTACTGAAGTGCAGTATAAAATAAAGAGATTTTCTCAAAATCCATTCTAATGATTTTGATTTTTAAAAAAAATTCTAGGAGTTTGAAACTTTAGCTCAGTTGGTAGCGTGTTTCTCTACTGAGCTAAGGGTCCCTGGTTTTATTCCCGGCATGGCCGAAAAATTTAACATTGGTGGGATGTGGCTTTATCCTATAACATTGATGAATTAACTACCGGGGGCTGGATGTTGTGTCGGTTCTATATTTAGGTTAGTAAGTCGTGTGTTGATATAATCAGTCGGTTAAGAAAGTACACGTTAAGTTGATCAAATAAATGTAAAATAATTGTGTCCAGACATTGTTAAACATTAAAAAAAAAGGCAATTCTCATTTTCCCATGAAAATTACTTTAACCTTTCTCATGCCGTTTACGGAATATTCTGCCAGTCAAAATTTTCTCCAAGTGTCATTTACAATAAATTCCGCCGTAACTAAATATCCTTTACGTGTCATTAACGTAATATTCAGCATCACTAATATTTTTCTTTTAGTTCCAGAATATTTAGTAGATGGCAACAGGCATCATAGATATAAATATATTATAGTGTTTTAACTCGAAACTAAATCATAGCTATACGTAAACTATTATTTTAGATGTTCAGATTGTTTTGACAACACCATGACTTATCTTATCATTTCCATAGTAAGTAAACAACATGGTATCTGATGAAGAGACGGCAAGAGTGAGGGATTTATTGTCAAATATGAATAATAATGGTATTAGTGATCTTACAAGTGAATAAAATAACAGTGTTTATCTTGAAGATAGTGAATCAATGGAGAGGGAGGATTCAAGTGACTTGGACAATGACATCACAACTACCAATACCACAGCCATCAGCCATACAGATGTCAGCAACAATGATCACGGACCAACACATAATGTTTTGTTCAATACAAAAGCGAACCATTCTATAATTCTGACAAGCCATTTTGATTTTTAGATACACATCCTGTAGAATATTTTAAGATCTTTTTTGGAAGTGAAATGTTAGAACATATATGTAAGGAAACTAACCTATATGGTGATATGAAACAAGCAGGCAGGAGATATTCATTCATCTAATTCACGATGCAACAAATGGAAACATTGTGATGTAGTTGACATAGAGGTGATGTTAAATGTCATAAAAAATATGGGTCTGAATCTCTGAAATGACATAAAAGAATATATGGCAGCAGGGAGTGGTACAAACCCATGCCATCTTTAGTGACGTATTTTCATCCAAAGAATTCATGCTTATGTTTCCAAGCCTTCACCTAAATAGTAATCATAGACAGGGAAATACAGTAAATATAAACCACTAAATGAGGCCTTTTTGGAATATATCTATGAAAGTTGCAGAGTGTTCTAAACTCTTTCAGAGAATGTTTCTGTGGACGAGAGCACTATGAAATTCAAAGGAGTTGTTTCATTCAAAGTTTACAATCCTAACAAGCCTGTGAAGTTTGGATTGAAAGTGCTTGTGTTGTTTGATAGTGCAACCGGGTATGTTTATTCTTTCTTTCCGTACTTAGGTAAACCAGTAATCATACCAGATAGTAGATAGTTGGCACTGTATGCGGACGACACGGCTCTAGTAGTGGAGTCATGGCAAGGGAAGCTGTGCACAGCAGTACTATCCACATGGGAAAGAAAGTTCTACAAGCCAGCCGCACTCCGGCTGTTTTTTGGAGAGCAGATAAGATGGTCGAGCAATACTAGGTACCTGGAACTTACGCTCGTGACTTGGAGATGCCTACCATCAAGGGCCACTTCTGTAAGCTGGTGCAGTCTTTCTATAATATGATTCTGGTGCCACCAATCCTCTTATTAAGGGGTTTGTGAATGAAATCATCGACCCTGGAGGACGCCACCGACGTCCAAAAACCCTGCTCGGATTATCGAGAAGTGTCAAACAGTGGTTCGTGAGGCTCTCACCCTTCCCCCCCCCCCCCCCCCACTTACCTCTCCATAGAGTACAGTAGCCCCATGGCTTCTTTGGTGCTGAGTGACAGCTCACAGCTGACAGCTGATGGCTTTGAAATGTTACCATATCAAATTATGTATCCCTACGCCGAACCATATGAGCTGCAAAAACATGTGTTTAGCAGCTGTCACTTCTGTCGGTCAAAATTTAGGTATATACCTAAATGTTGACTGTCAGAAGTCAGCTGTGAGCTGTCAGTCAGCACCAAAGAAGCCATGGGGCTACTGTAGTTTCTCTGCACGTAACTCTAAAACCCTTATTTGATTTCCCAATATACTTTTTCCCCAATTAATATTAATAATAATTGGTGACCTGGTGGTCTAGGGGTAAGGTGTCAGACTTCTATGCTGGCGGCCGGGGTTCAATCCTCCGTCCCGGCAAAGATTTATCTGATTACCTCAAACCCTTCCTTCACCTCTGACAAGACATCTTGTGAATGTGGGGAATGCCAGGTCTCCACCGTGGTTCGGATTCCACGTTAAACTGTAGGTCCTTCATTTCATCTCACAATCACCCTACCATTACACATTAGCGTAAGTGCGTATAACCCGAACGGGTAGTAAGACGCGGTGCTAATAATAATAATAATATTAATAATAATAATAATAATATGTCTCCTCTTTTTGTTCCAGAATTTTCGCGAAATGTGAGAACCCGATTGTTTTTTATCCTGAAAACAACAAGGTTTGATCAATTGGTCTGTACGTGTTGGAATTTGCTCTCGTGCTCCCATTCAGGGATCATCAGAGCATATTGAAGAGGTACTGTATGTATGTATTTAGGCCACACAAATCACTCGTCCAACAGTGTGAGTGGAAGGGGTGATGACTCACTTGTACTTCTATCTCTATTGGTGATTTATGAGAAATCAGGGAACCAGTCAAAAGGTGAAGGATTTTATTTATTTTACGACGTTTCCTACTTGGAGATTTTGAAACTGTTTTGAGAAGCGGATTGCATCTTAATTTGACGCATCTAAGACATCTAAGCTATCGCACTTAGACATCAATTCACGAAATGGAAAGAGAGGGTTGAAAATGAATTCACCTGAAAGGTCTCTTGTTTATCTTTCGATAGCCCTTTTATTCTTCCTATTACGAGTTTTCACACTAACTATATTACTTGCATCGTGAAAATATTGACTTGATTTTTAAAATGATCCTCTACTTGTTTCTTATTTTTATAGGCCTGTACTACCACGGACTTCTTTAATCTACATCCTGGCAGGAAGAAATGTACATGACATGTTTGTGACCCCACCAAATATTTTAAGTTGTAGAGATTTTTTTTAAATACGCATAAAAAATATCTATTTCAAGATAAAATTAATAAATGTGTGACACTGTAGGACTATTTTTAGAATAATTTAAAAAATGTCAGGGCTCGTTTTACTGTTTTATTTTAAAAAAACGTTTTAATAAAATGCTTATTCACTAACTTGGGAAATCCAATATTTCCCCACTGTGACGTCACATGTAAGCAATGCCCTTAAACCACTCTGGTACGTGAGCGAACCTATGTGTACTAAGTTTCTCCAAAGAGCTGGTTTGATCTATAACTAGTACTCACCCCTGAAAGTAGACCCAAACAGAAGGTGAACCTTGCCATAGGATGGCCACATAGCAGTCTGTGTAACATAATTTCTCCTAGTGACTCCGTCTCTTGCACTGGTGCTTATGGGACATTGGACGAAATTACCCTGTAAAATAAAATTATTTCAGAACACACGGAAAAGGGACTGAATTTCAAAAGGTGGTCTGGATTGTCATTGGTAAATAAATGTATCATACACGTACAGTAGGGTTTTGGTAGGAATAAACCGTTAGAAAATACAAAACTATTTTGTTGCAATCAATAGTATTAGCATTTTACTATATTATTAGTAATATTTAAAATGTATTGATATTATCTATCAAAGGTGACAGATGTAGGTCATTTGATCTTATGTGTGATTACATTAAAATTGTTCTAATAACATTTGTGGTGTCAGGTAAGGCCTTTTCTTTTAAAAATTGGACTATGCATTGCCAATTCACCCCAGCTTTGGAGTATCAATAATTAATGCTATTATATTATTTTATTACAGAATTCAACCTATCAACAATAATAGCAGCTTAGTCATCAACATCTCCCTCTTCTGAATCAATACCAGTCTGATTCTTCTGAGACGTCACTATCTTCACTATCCCCTAATATTGTTCGAAAAAGAATTGCAATTTCAATATGCCATCACTCCTAAGATGCACCTCGCTTTCAGAGTCATTTTAATATGGGAAAAAATGCGTCATGGAATCGAAGAAATACGGAATGGTAACATATATCTTCTGGTATGTAAGCATTGTATTTTCTGGTATTGAATGCCCTTCTCCAATTAAATACATGACTGTTGCTTGTGGTATTACGTTTTGTGTACTTCACAATCCTAAAACCTTTCATTTTCATGGGTTGGTAGTAAATGTAATCAAAGGTTTAATGCAATAAAAGGGCTCATCCACGGCAAAGTAGTGTGTTATACTCGTATTTCTCAGAACCATTGTAATCCCCTATAAACTGTCTCCCCCTCTGCTCACTGTCTTTCAACTTAATGACCCCTTCTCGCACATTCGCCCCCCGTGACTTTTTTATTTAAAAATACCCGTGGATCAGTTCAGCATCCAAGATGCCTAGATATATATTTTTTTTTTGCAAAATTGAATGATTTGGGGAAAAAGTGTATTATGCCACAAGAAAAATATCAAAACATATTTAGCTTGTGTTCCTATACTTTCTTACATAGATAAGCAAACATATTTGAATTGATAGTTGAAAGTTTTGAGTTTGATTCAAATTATTGCAAAATAATTAATATTTAGGCACACGAATTATTGAATTTTTTAAACCATAGGTATTAACTTAATATCTTAGAAATCCTATTTTGTGCTTTATCACATTATGAATCCAAGAGCTTCAATTACTTTTATGTGTTTTATGTTTTTTAAATGTCATTGTATCATGTCAGATTGAAGGCGGTGTTTGTAAGGAAACAAATATAGTAATATTGTAAAGTATTTTATTTTATTTTTAAGTGTTTCCAAACGAGAATACAAGGAGGAAAATAAAGTTTAAAGAATGTAAGATAGAAAAGGAAAAGGGTGGCCAATTAAATTTTTCACTGCGGTCTAAGCCATTTAATGTGTTGTATGCTTGCTTTGAGAGTAATCAAAATAATTATTTAACAATATCCCAAGGCATCTTAAACTTTGTATAATAAATGATCAAAGTTACAATATTTATTATTGTTAGTCTTCCTTTAGTGTAATAGTGATAGCTGTAACGACTCATTTTATTATTCTCATTAGTGTTCTTGGAATGCGAGATAGATATCCTATATTAAACACTATTACAAAATTGATTTGAATTTGGGGAAAAGATGATAAATTAATATTTGTTAGAAAGTTTTCTTTGTTTTAAAAGAAATTAGGAGCATCCAATCAAATGTTAATCAACTTCCACTGGGTAATTAATGCCCATAACTTCCTCATCTTAAATCTATGTTTTCCTTTAACAGTCTTTAAATAAGCTGAGTGTGGACTTAAAACATTCATTGGTATGGTTATATTGTAAAGAAATGGTAAAATTAAGGCATTATAAAATGAAAGATAAAATTTACTGTTTTTGTTATTTCAGGGCTTGGTTGATCACATCAAAGCAAAATTCTTAGAAGACATTAATTTTTTTTAAGCACTATGTCCATTTGGTTTACACAATGGCATAAATTCTCAAATGAGAGTGTTGTTTTGAATTGTAAAACATTGTTAAAAAAAACCAACTACTTCTGTATACATATACGATAGATGGTTATAAAAAAAGCAATGGAGCTATTTTTAAAAGCTATGAGATGCAATCAAAATTGACTAATACGTTTAAATTTTATTTTGTTCATTGAAATAACCTTATGAATATACTAAAACAATTTAAATCTCTTCATCAGAATGTTAACGTAAGTTCGTCTAGTGAATAACACTGCGAACAAAATAATAAACCGTAAGATTGCTATTAGTTGAGGCACTATCAACTGTAATGTTTATAAAAAGCAATAAACGAAGGATACCTAAGCCAATAAACCAGTGTTGTGTGGACATCGTTTGGAAACCGAACCTGCTCCTTGAAAATAAACGAATCATTCATAGGCCTACTATCGTTCTTTCTAGTAAACTACCTTAAAAATTATGTGTAAGGTTAAAAGCTCCAAATCAATTTTATCTCTGCTTAGGACACATAAATAACTGAAGATATGTTTTAATTATATATATATATATATATGCACACGCACACACACACACACACACATATATATATATATATACACCCATTATGGTTGCCGCATGGTCTATGACATAAATTTCCTTTTTTTTTTTAATTTAGCACCGCGTCTTATTAACCGTTCGGGTTATATACCTATGTACTAATTAAACTAATGGGATTATAAAGTCTGTATTTATAGGAAGGGTACCCGTATTTGTGTGGAAGGAGAGTGGAATCCTGTTGGAAAATGCATACAAAAGAAATGGATAACACCAGATTTGGTCGGAGAAATGCGCCACAGAGATAAATTAGTTATGAAGTGGAAAGTTGCCCATCTGCTATTTCCTATAAAAAAATATAGGGTGCCAAATAAAAATAAACTTTGTCAATAAATTAATTTTTAGGAAAAAACAATTCTATTATCAAACTGAATCAAAATAATCTAGTAGTAATATTAAGAAAACATAGTATAAAATAAATGAAATTCTGTGTAGAAAAGGTAAAATGACAATTGATGAAGCAAGCCAAAATTGAGAATATTGCAAATATTGCAAATAATTTTTGTGAAATATTAAAAAATTAAGTCACACAACTAGAACATACTTGCAATATGCAATTAGACAAAACGAATAATATAAACGATTATCAAACTCAATATCAATACTTAGCACTGCCTCTTACTACCCATTCAGCTTATGCGCTTAAGTACTAATTAATCTAATGCGTTAGGAATTGAGAAGGTTGAATATAGAGAAAGTGAACCCAGATTATCATGGAGGGAAAGTGGAAAACCATTATATTATCAAATTCGAATTATGTTTATACCTAGGGCTACTTATCATTGAGAAATTAGATATAAATTAAAGCCAGGTAATAGATATAATTAGAATCAAATACTTGAAAACTATCAACAGCCAAACTACCCCTTTGATGACAAACTAATTAAGTTAATTATACAACATGGTGTGATTCCGCAAAAACTTAAAACCGCTATTATTAGATCAAATTATAAAAAAGTAGAAAGACTTAGATTATGGAAATTAGAGACCTACAGCAGATAACTATATTCTACCCGTTTTAGAATACAAAATAATGGAAAGATACGTTGCTAACTACTTAATAAATTATTTGGATGAATATAGAATAAATGACCAAAAACAATATTGATAAAAAAAATAAAGGTATGTAAATACTCTTACACACGTTTACTAATGAAATGATTAGTAGATTAAACGAAAACAAACACATAGCTTTAGCATGTATAAACATGTCGATAGCATTTAATACGATAGATAAAGATATTTTACTAATATCACTTTATAAAATTGGTATCAGAAGTAATATTTATGAATGGTTTAAAATTTACCTAACGAATACGAAACTAATAGTTAAAATAAATAAAATAGAAAGTAAAGAATTGGGTATAAATACCAGAGTGCCTAAAGGCTCTATTCTTTGGCCAATACTATACTTAATCTATACAAGAACAATGTCAAACTGTGTACAGAACTGTAATCAATGTATATCAGACCACCGCATGTTATAAAGTATAAATTAGATATAAAAGGTCATTGATTATATTGTTTACATAATATAAAACATTGTAATTGTTTAACATCCACGCAAGTTGATACATATATTTATCTTGGGCTAACGATTGAATCCCATATGAATTGGAATACTCACATAGACATAATGAGTAGGAAGCTAAGAGCGGGAATGGTTAATATATGTATACTAAAACAATATGTTACATTTTATATTCTAAAAATAGTGTATCGTGCGCTAATAGAATCATATCTAGGCTATGGTATTACTTCGTGGGGTAAGAAATATTAAAATTAAAATTCTTAAAATACTGAGTGAAAATAACAATAGAACCAAAGTCATGGATAAGGAGTGTTATTATTATTATTATTATTATTATTATTATTATTATTATTATTATTATTATTATTATTATTATTATTATTATTATTATTATTATTATTATTATTATTATTATTATTATTTATTATTATTATTATTATTATTATTATTAGCACCGCGTCTTACTACCCATTCGGGTTATACGCACTTACGCTAATGTTTAATGGTAGGGTGATTGTGAGATGAAATGGAGGACCTACAGTTTAACGTGGAATCCGAACCACGGTGGAGGCCTGGCATTCCCCACATTCACAAGATGTCCTGTCAGAGGTGAAGGAAGGGTTTGGTAATCAGATAAATCTGTGCCGGGACCGAGGATTGAACCCCGGCCGCCAGCACAGAAGTCAGACACCTTACCCCTAGACCACCAGGTCACCGATAAGGAGTGGAAACCATTTAGAGTGAAAAGCATGTACAGCTATAAAATAATAATTCAGTACTACTACTCAGAAACATTGAAAGTAAGACAGGCTGACAGTCACAACACCAGTAAACAACACATGACAATAATAATACCGACACTTTTAACAATATACCGGATACCCTTTTGAGAAGAGATAAAATATCAGACATTTAAGGAAAAATAAAAAACATGGTCAATTGGCTCACAGACTTAATGAAATAATACTACAGTGACTAATATGACAAATAAACTATGAAATGGCCCGAGATTGGTTTTTGAATATTAAATAAAATTTAATGTGTTAGGAACTAATTTAAGCATTAGAATTATGTTATGATGTAAGAATAGACATAAAGGAAAGAAATGTATTTATTATATCTTTATACAATTACATGTATGTACGACATTTATGGTGAGTTACTACCAGTATAAATATATTCCGTTCACGCTAGGTTTTTACCTGGACGACAGTTCGAAAATCATATCTTTAGGTTTTGGGTTGCCAACACTTGTAAAAGATCACAGTTTTGTTATAAATGTAAAGATCTTTAATTACCTGTTATATAGTACATTTAAAATAACGTACACTTAAGTTTTCACATACTATTTCATTTTTTTAAATAATTTCTTTTTATCCAACTCGAAACAATATTTTAAACATGATTAAAAGTACATATTTTTTGTTTTGGAACGTTACTGACTTTGTGTAATAAAGTGCACACATCATTATATTTTAATACAGGCATTGTACTTACTTGGAAAAGAGAAAATTGTCATTTTATTACATACAATAAATTATTTTATGATTATTTTATCTTATTTTGAAATATTTAACTGAATAAAATATTGTCATCAACTGCGTGTCTGCATCATTGTAAAAAACTTGTTTACCGTCATGTTCAATCATATGGTTTAAATTCGTCAGTCGCCATTTTGAAGCTATGTTCGTTAGAAGTTTTTGTGAAAGTGGTGTTAATATATTTTTTTAAGCGGAATAAAACTATAAATAAGCTTTGTGTCCGACCTCAAATAAATATATAAATAATATTGGCCTAAATTACTTTGGTTAACTATCGCATTAATATATTACCATCTGTTTTCATTACAGTGATCCAAAGTGATAGATGTCAGCTATTGTCGTAGTGATATATTAGGGATTACTTCTTGTAACATTTTGAGCTGTCATCCAGGTAAACTTAGCTCGTGAATGACTTATATGTACGCCTGATACAATAATAAAAAATAATAATAGTGTAACTACTAATAAGACTTACTAACAGTGCTACTACTAATAATAATAAGACTTACTAATAGTGCTACTAATAATAATAAATACTTACTAATAGTGCTACTATTACTAATAATAATAATAAGACTTAATAATAGTGCTACTAATAATAATAATAATAATAATACTTATTAATAGTGCTACTACTAATAATAATAAGGCTTACTAATAGTGTTACTACTAAATAATTAAGAATTAATAATAGTGCTACTACTACTAATAATAATAATAATAATAATAATAAGACTTAATAATAGTGCTACTAATAATAATAATAATAATAATAATAATAATAATACTTATTAATAGTGCTACTAATAATAATAAATACTTACTAATAGTGCTACTATTACTAATAATAATAATAATAAGACTTACTAATAGTGCTACTAATAATAATAAATACTTACTAATAGTGCTACTATTACTAATAATAATAATAATAATAAGACTTACTAATAGTGCTACTAATAATAATAAATACTTACTAATAGTGCTACTATTACTAATAATAATAATAATAAGACTTACTAATAGTGCTACTAATAATAATAAATACTTACTAATAGTGCTACTATTACTAATAATAATAATAAGACTTAATAATAGTACTACTAATAATAATAATAATAATAATACTTATTAATAGTGCTACTACTAATAATAATAAGGCTTACTAATAGTGTTACTACTAATAATTAAGAATTAATAATAGTACTACTACTACTACTACTAATAATAATAATAATAATAATAATAAGACTTAATAATAGTGCTACTAATAATAATAATAATAATAATAATAATACTTATTAATAGTGCTACTACTAATAATAATAAGGCTTACTAATAGTGTTACTACTAATAATAATAATAATAATAATAAGACTTAATAATAGTGCTACTAATAATAATAATAATAATAATAAGACTTACTAATAGTGCTACTAATAATAATAAATACTTACTAATAGTGCTACTATTACTAATAATAATAATAATAATAATAATAATAATAAGACTTAA
>JBCFYV010001507.1:0-47727 GCA_039000515.1 Timema cristinae | reverse complement strand
ATAAAAAAAAGGTTTTTTAACGAATGAATAACTTTTTTATTGGAATTTAATTAGGATGACTTTAATCTTTTTTAACGTAAGTTCTTTTTTGAACTGCTAATGTTTTGTTAATTGATGGAACTGTTAGTTCCATATTCTAAGTCAGATCGATAGTCCCGTGGGAGTTTGGCTTAGGTCTGGTAGTCAAACCCTCACGTTGTGTAAACTCTGTTGTATAGTCGTCAAATTTAAAATCTTTATATTTATGATATCGTTTCCTGTGAATTACAAAAACCTTTCGAACCATTTAAAGGGTGCCCATTGGGCCCTTATAATTTTGTATCACTTTTAAAAAATTTATTCGCTTTGTTATTGTCTCTTATAGACTGGACTATCAATATTATGATGGATTTCATGTTTCCTTTTGTTTAAAGACTTGCGCAACTTTAATGATATAAAGTTGTTGGCTTCGAGCAAAATTTTCCAACTGTACTCATAATGATATAATGAAACCATTTTTTATTATCTGCGCTATTGTCATTTAATTGAAAAAATGCTCATTTGTTAAATTATGTATTTTTTAATAATTTCCATTTTTTTGTAAGTTAAGTTCACCCTCTCCCTTTTATCCCTTTTTCGGGCCCGGGGGGGGTACAGGACTCAGAGAGGGTGCAACAATGTCCTAGGGTTCAAGTGAATTTTATTACTCGCACATCTTATGAAGGGTTCAGCGCTTGATTCCCTGCATGGATGCAAATTTGGGTTTAACCTTTAATAGTAGTAGTAAGAGCCAGAGTATATCCGATTTTACGTCACTGTTATTAAAAAAATATTGACTGCGTCTGTTGAGTGACGCATGACGTCTTTGAGTGAGGTCACCCTGTGTGTGGTGTATGGTGACGTTCGGACGTCGATTTGGGTCGCTAATTATTCTAAAATATGGTGACGTTTAATTGGGTCATTCCCTTTATTGAGTAAGGTCAGCCCTGACGTCAGCCTTTTTGTACGTGTCGTAGGTATTGCTATAGTATTGTGACGTCACCCTGATTGTTGTATTGACTGCAGGTCGCTAATTTTATTCAAAATATGGGGGACGTTTTTTTTGGGGTCATCCCTTATTGAGTAAGGTCAGCCCTGACGTCAGCCTGTTGGACGTGTAGGTAGGTATGCTATAGTATTGTGACGTCATCCTTGATTGATGTAATGACTTTTTGGTCAGCCTGTGACTATGACGTTTCAAATAGTTTGGTCGCGTCAGGCAGGGGTTTTCTGGACGCCCGTAGGTGTGGATTTTTTTTTAAACGTCACTTATAATATGATTGACGCAATTTTTTTTTTTAAAAAAAAGTGTAATGATTGTAATTTGTTTTAAATTTTTTAGTTATTTATATATCAAATAATTGATATATTTTAACGCTCTTACTACAAATATTTAAATGAGAGGGTAATATTACTATAAATGAAAAAATAAATACAAGTTTTTTCAAATTTAATTATAATAAAAAAAAATACATATTTCACAATTTATTATTGTTATCCATAAAAATACAAAGATCGTCATAGAGTGACAGATAATCAAAATATGGGATAGGATCGGGCGGGTCTACAAACGATTTGGAGGTGAGCGTATTGTCTATGAACGTCGATACATTTGGGTGGTTTAGATATTTTACATGTCGTGTGATATATTTTTCAAGATTGTACAGAGTTTTTATTTCGTCCGTAGACAGGTAGATCTGAATGTTTTTTTTATCACTCAGACACAATTTCCACACGCCGAAAAGTTTTTTCACCACAATGATAAAGTCGTCCATGGTGGACTCGAAGTTTACACACGTCTGCACACACTCGGACCAAAACGGCATTTCTTTGACGAGAAAGTTCCATTGGGGGACGGTGAGTATTAGACGATTAGAACTCGATGAAAACATCACGTGAGCGTAAAAGTTGCGGTCAGGGAAGAGACCCACCGCCACGTGTTTGTTCTGTTTGTCGTTTAGGTAGAAAGTCTTGGTTAGCAACGACGGTGATTCATCCTGCACCATATTACAGCTGCACGTCTTCATCGCTGTCTGCGTCTAGACTGATGACCTGTAATCAACAGTCGTCACAATTAAAGCTAGTATCGTGGTCGTCGTCGTCGTCGGTGATTGGACAAAATTTATACAATTTCTCGGCGCTGTGAAATCTGACGAATCGTGCCAAAGCGTTTGCATTTTTTAATGCGCACGGGGTGATGTCGTGACAAGGGGCGGTACACCCCCAACAATTTGAGTTGATCAAATCAACAAAGGGACATTTATAGTCCTCACGTAGTGGGATGAATGTCCGGCCGGTGAGACGGGACAAGAAATTCCCTTTTTGTTTATTATATGCGTAAGGCACGAAGGCTTTATCTAAATTTTGTTTTAGAATTGCATCCAATTTGGAGTAACACAAGCCGGTGGTTTTATTGAATTGATAACACGACGAATGTTTCTCGTCGATGAAAACTATGGCTAGCTCGGTGATCACCCACTCCTTTTTCGAGTTTACGATAAATGAAAAATCAAAGATGGCCGACATGATGATGTTCATATGTCAGATAATTGAATACAAATGATTAAATAAAATTATAGTATACCTTTTATATCTAATGCTGGAACACACGTCTGCGCACCCCTGCTAGTACATCTTGGACAGCGGCCAAAGCGACGTTTGAACAGCGTGACGGCCAGCCGGTCGTTCTTACACAAGTTGGCGGTTGAGAACAGGTCTGTGAATCTCCTCAGGCTCCAGCCGGCGTCCTTGGCAACGGCAAACAGACAGCAATACTGCCCGCACACACCGGAGGCTATGCCTTGGAGTCGTTTGCGGTTGTACCTCCATCGTGTCGAGTGTTTTTTCAAGAGTCTAGTCATCGCTAAGCTCGGTCGTCTGCCGTATGTATCAAAATACTCCCCAAATTTGGAAAAATATAGAACCACCCAATGGGAGCCGGGTTTAGTGTGAGGGTCTAAATTGACCACAAATAAGGCGGGACGAGTGAAATTTTGAGGTAATTGGTCCGAAGGAAATGTCCCTTTATAGATTGAAATTTTGCCCCGCAGCAGTGTGTCTATTTGATGAGAATTCATGGTGTTAATAATTAATTTTCACCTCACGATTAGAATCTATAGACACCGTCCCCTCGTACTCAGAGTAAAATAAACAGGTTATGGCGGTGTCAAGGTCTGTCTTGAACTGTAACTCAAATCTCACGTTCCCCTCTGTCTGAAGGCTGGTGTGCGAGTCCTGTCCTGCACTGTCGGGAGTCAAGTCGAAGGCCAACATAAAGTAACCTTTATTGAACATGTCTCGCGTGATTAAATGGCCGTTGTTCTGATGGTGTATGCCCAATCCCGAAAACAATGTATCATAGGCGAGGGTGGACGTGCCGACGTTGTCAAAATTTATCACAATGGGCAAATGTTTTTGGATTCCATTTACATACAGGACGAAACGATCGAGGTTTCTGTGAATCAGTTGAAACGGATTCGTGTTCAAACTGCCCACAAACGCCTCGTTTGACACCATTGTGAATAAAACAATTTTAGGGATCACCCCTTGAATAACATTGTTTAAACTCACAGACTTGGATCCTTTGGGTACGGTCACAGACTTGACGTCCACCCGATTGAGGTGGTATTGGGCCGGCTTTCGTAACAGTGTCTTTTCTATAGCGAGTGAAATAGTCGGCGACACTTCCACGTGTTTCACAAAGAGGGTGGCGTCTAAAATTCGCAACCGTACGTCGGTGTTTAAATTGTCCGCGTCTGTGAGCAGATAAAACTCTCTTTTGTTGCGAATTAATTTAACACGCAACGATACATTTTTCAACAGCAAATGTGAAATATTAAAAATGTCGGCGTGTAAACGTCCCACCAAGTCGACCGGATGTTTTAACAAGTCTAATCTCGTGGCGAAGCCTTTGTTCTCTGTGGATGCGGCGAGTTCACCGTTAGCGGCAGGGGTATCCAAAAACCACATACCATTCACCAGGTGGGTGTCGGAGGCGTCTCTACCGTAATTAGTTAAAGTCTCTAAATAAGCCCTGTAGGCATAGTTGTCTGTCGAGGTTGTAATAGGTGTTTCGTTGAGAGAGTTATAGATTTGACTGAATAATGAATTTAACAAGTTGTTGACGCAGCCGATTTTATTGTCGCCTGCGACCGGTGTCCCGTCCCCCCTCACCAGCTGAATACGAAGATATAATTTAATCGAAGAGAGGTCCCGAAAATACTCGCCGTCCCCGGGGCAAAAAAACTCCAACTGAGCGTCATTGTCCACGGAAGTGATGGGTTTGTATTCGACCACTTTATTATTTTTAATTACCGTTTGAATGCATTTTTCGTCGAAAAGATCGAGTTCTGTTTTTGAACACTCCATAATTAATCGAAAATATCTTTTTTAGCTCTCTTGTTCCCTCTTGGTCTGGCGCCCACCTTCGAATGAAGTCGTTTACGTTTTTTTACCCTTTTTAAGCCACGTCCCTCGACCGCCTGAGTGACGCGCTTTTTAACTATATCACCGACTTTTTGACCGGGTTCGCGTGTCGCTATGTCGGCCAAAATATGCGAACCTGTTTGTAACGCTTGTTTTCCCACCGCTTTCGCCCCCCTCATAAACAACGGTTTGACAAATCGAAATAATCCACCCAAAAACGCGCCGAGACCGCGTCCCCGTTGCATTTTATAACTGGCGTGATAGACGGGACCGATGTTTTCTCTCTCTCCCTCCATTGTTAAGACTAAGTCAAATTACTACGTCACGTATCTATTTATCTAGTTTTCTCTCTCTAAAATGTAAAACCGCTACGGTGGGCACGGGACCCGATTGAAAATTCACTCGTTCGCCAAACTTTGTGTATAAGCCTATGCTTATAGAGTCAAAATTACATTTCTCGACGGGAAAATAGAATATAAGAAAGAACACGTGATGCGCGGTGGCGGAGGGGAACTGTATGATTCTAATCCATCTTACATAAGAGTCGCCTAGCAACTGCGGTCCTATAATGTCTGTGTACACAAAGACGGGTTCCGTTTCGATTGAACCAGAGCCGGGCAGTTTACGATTGGGTCGCAAAAACACCCCCTTAATATCCTCGCTCATTAAATCCCTCATGTGTGTATTAACGGCATTAAGTGACTCTAGGTTGGGTAGTCTGTTTCGAATGGTTGTAATTAAGTCTCCGATGCCCACATAGAGACGAACAGGAAATTCTATTTTAAATTTTTTTTTCGCCACCGTAAATGAAATTGTGTTTTTGAAACGTGTAGTTATGGGTGACTTGTCGGCGGTCCAGGCACCCTTTTGTTTTTTAATCTCAGTCAACATTGTTTGATCGCGAAGAATGTACCATTGAAATTCGGATATTAAAACCTCTAGATCTCCTTTATCACTTATAGAACTCTTAATTTTATTATAAAGCTCCTTAAAGGAGGTGAAATCTTGTCGAGGAAACGAAACACGGCCCACTTGGGTCACCACGACGTTTGCCGTCAATTCTTTATCTTTGGATAAAATGTTATCTTCGAGAGTTTCAAAACCTACGGGATAGGATAATTCAGCTAGTCCCACCTCCCACCGGTCGTGTTCTAGCCGTATGGACTGTGCCAATTTTGTAGTATAGTAAGAGAGTGTATTATTCTCGTAATATTCGGCGCTCGAATCCGACGGCAGTGCTACATAAAACTGACTCATATTTGTTTAATGTTAGACGCAGCCACCCAGCTGTTGAAAGAACTGTCGTATCCTTTCCACTTGACCAGATGATGTTGAATGCCCTTAATTCGCTTACTCTGTACTATTTTATCTATTTGAAAAATTGTAGGACGACGCACGCGAACTAGTTCGTAGTTATAAAAATGTCCCTCAATAGGCCGCCCGCGGAGATCCTGTAACGAATAGACCGGTTGGGGAAGTCTAGGAATTACTTTAACTATGCTAAATATTTCTCGTGTAAAATTAGCCTCGTATCCTTTGTCAAAAATCATTTTTTCTTTACTTATGCGCACATGATCGCCCGCCTTGAACAAAATTTTTCCCAATTTAATTTTAGCCCACCGCTTTCGCAGGAGCAATAATATTTTAAGTACGTGAATAGGCTTGACCGAAGCCGGAGGCATTCCTATAGTCGAATGAACACTAGCGTTATAATTTTGAACTAGCTTGCCCAACACATCGACGTAGTTGTGAGCGTTGAATGCGGTGAAATATTTCCACATTTTAGTTTTCAGTGTGCGATTGAAACGCTCCACGACGGCCCCCTTTATATCCGGATTATGCAAATGATAAAAATGAACGCCCTCTTGTTTCAAAAATGTTCTAAATTTAGAATTTAAAAATTCCCTACCCTTGTCCGACTGAATCGAAAGGGGGCGTCGTCCTTTCTTAAAAATCTGTTTTATAGCCACGGTGATGTCGGCGCCCGATTTTGTTTTAAGCGGTATAGACCACGCGTACTTTGAAAATACATCAATAATGTTTAGAATATAGTTGACGCCCCGGTTGTACTTATTTAAAGCTCTCATATCTACTAGATAAATCTCCCACACATCGTCAATATTGGACACTCTGTACGGGTTACGTGGGAACCTTTTTCTTAAACCATGGTGAAGAGTGTACGCAGCCTGCCCGGTCAACCATTCGTCTACTTTTATTTTATCCAACCGACTATACTTTTTAAGATTGGTGGCGCTCGAGAAAGCCGAAGGTCGCGGGAGATTGTAATATAATTTTTTTAACGTTGCGCTCATCTCAGTGTGTTCCAGCGTGGTCTGGCGGGAAACAGTTTAGAAATGATTGTTTTATATTTTAATCCTCTACTGGACGTTATTTTCGCGTTAGGATCAAAGTTTTGTCGATGAGCGCTCGTTGCAATTAGTATGTCTTTATATTTTTTTAAATCACTCTCTGTAATTATATCTTTATTTACGTTTCTTTTGGTCAACAACTCCCAAAGTCCTTGCGTGCCTTTATAGTGTGTGTTACCCAGGTATATATCGTTATCGTCTACGGTAAAACTCGAATTGCCAATTTTAAAAGTATCCCCCTCTTTTCTAATTCCAAATATAGGGTCAGTAGACACTCTCCGGTGGACGTAAGGTGATAAATATTTTCCCGCTATGTTACCGAATAATTTTGAGGAACCTGTTTCAATTTCATCAGATTCTGATCTAGGTACAAAATAAGACTCACCTTCCACCCACCCCCCCTCCTTCTCTGGTGAGTCTACAACACTAATAGGACTGCTTTGATATGTGGTCTCGTCTGAAATGAATCGAGGAGGTGGAAACGCCGGCTGCCTCCTAGTTCGTTTTCTTTTTCGTCGTGCAAGGTCAACCGGTCTACGTTTTAATAGTGTGGGGCCCACGATGGGTATTTTAATTGGTTGTTTCGCTCTCTCCCTGTCTGTTAAATAACGCTGTTGATGTTTTCTAAAACTGGCCAATCTTTGATAATCGTCCATTTTTTTCCTAGATTTCAGAATTTTTTTCATCTGTACAAAATCAGTGGTGGCGGCGACATTGTCATCGCGTTTATTGTGAAATAGTTCTGGCGGGACTAGAAGCATCTGTTTAAGTTGTGACATATTATTATTATTTAACCAACGCGCCTACGAGAGCTGAAAGAATAGCGGGTAGTATGATGCTCAAGAAGCCGCCCGATTGAACGACTATATTTCTTTTTCTCTTCAACGAAACACCGCTGCTAGCCAATTTACGCATACAATTTTTATACTTTATTAATTTTCCCTTATCTCTTTTACTAATTTTAATATTATTGTTTAATGTGTTTAGAGCACATTCGCCGAGTGTTGTTATAACATCCGGGTCTACGACTTTAAGAATAGCTTTGCGCAATTTAGGACTGGCCGTTTTCAACACAGACAGTACGTGTCTATTTTTCTTGACTAGTTTCATCTAGTAGTCTAGCGGGGACAAACACTTTACAAACACTGTCAAATATGTCCGTTTTGAAGCGCAAGCGTTCGTCCACGTTCTGACTCAGATCAAATAGTAAATACCCGTGAGCGGATTCGGTTGCTTTCCTATAGATTCTTTGTATTTCGGACGGATTATCCGGATAAACTTGTCTAGCCAGATAGTTTATCTGTGTTTGATCACGCGGGTTTTTAAACACAACAATGTATTTAGCGTTGAGTGAGATGTCACGTGACTTACTCCCTGATGGAAAAGATTTTGTGTGATCAGAATAACCGATAGGTTTCTATGATGACTGCCCTTGGTGAAAAGTTCACTCACTTTTTTAGAATAAACCTCGTTCATTAAATCGTCCAGCACGATGAGTTGAGGCCCGCCGGCCTTAAAATTGAAATTGTCCGGTACACCTTTGTGTAGTGTGACGTGACTGGTTATTCGCGAGGGAATAGAATTATTCTCACTAAAACACCATAGAATTCTATCAAATTTATCCACGCTGCACACCTGTTTTAAATTTAACAGAAAATTTTCTACAAAAGTAGTTTTCCCGCAATTAGACGGTCCCGCTAATATCAGTGTGAAAGGGTGTACAAACACAGACATCGATGTGCACCCGTCTAGTGTTGGTATAAAACTAAAAAATAAAAATTACGATTTCAAATTTATAGTAGTGGTGGTGGTGAACCAATAAATTTTTTATGGACGAAATATTTATCATAATTATGATGGACAGCCCATAGTCTAGCATATCAATAACAAGTTGATGATTTATTTTTATCCAGTCAACAATGTTAAAAATAAAAAAATTCTATTCCCAGCTTGTGGTGGTGGTGGTGGTGGTGGTGGGTGTGCCAACAAACCATTCCCTGAGAAATTTTACATTAGCAAGGGTGCAAATCGATTTTATATTTTTATTCCTGTGACCGAAACATTTATCATGATTATTTGAGACCCTATCCTTCAGGGAGGGACACCCCAAGTCCATCATGTCAATGACAAGATGATTTTTTTCCAGAATGTCCATTACAAATTTTCTCTTCTCCTCCCCCTTTACATAAATTATAGTACACGAGAGAGTGGCCATTTTAAAAAGGGATTTAAATAGATCGGCGCTCGTATCACCGTCGTCCCAATGGAGACCGTGGTGATTGTACGTGAGCCAATCGCACTGTTTTTGAACATGGCGGGGTAATTTTGAAAAACAATAGGGGGACTTAAAAGTCCAGTGGTGGGTCACCCTTCCACACATTGACACAACACTACATTCTTTTAAAATAAACGTATTGTTCTCGTCTTTGAATCCTTGCAAGTCAACAATCATGTTTGTCATGTTGGTGGTGGTGGTGGTGATCCAAAACTGTAAAGGAAAAAAAAACCAATTAACAGTCACCGTGTGTGCGGAGACAACTGTAAAAAAAAACAGGTCCCAGTCACGTACATAAATATCACGATGATGTCATACATTGATGACATTTTTTCTTTATAGACGGCGGACCATCAATCTGCGTTACGCCCCTATTATAATGTTCCAAACAATATTTATAATCTTTCAATTCGTGCTGCGCAGAGGGAGAGAGTAAGTTCCAAGCGCGATTTATATCTCTAGACGCGTATGTTTTTATAAATTCTATAGGTAAATTATTCAACTCCGCGGCAGACATCAGACACAAATCCTGCTTCTCCGAGTACGTGAGGATGGACGCGTTGATTTGATCCATTATACTAAATTACAATTATCCCCGACACAATCTTTTATAGTGATGTCACTCGATCCAAACCCTCCCTCCCCCCTTGATAGCGAATCAGTGTGTTCAACTCTAGGGTAGTCAATTTTAACGCATACTAGTTGAGCAATTTTGTCACCCCTTTTAATTGTGAAAACAGTGTGGCCGTACTCTGACGGAGATAGATGCGTAGAGCTAGGAACAACTGATTGTTTTAATAATTACACGTGTGTGTTAGAGATTCTAAAAGAGTCCTGCATCGAACGCACTATACACTATTGTAATTCTGAGTGCTTTTCTCACTTTAAAAAGTCATACGCGTGTGGGTCAAAACGTTATTGCAAAGTTGTAAGTGACTGGTATCGCATACACTTAGACTGCCTGCACAATTGGCAAGACAGTGCGTTAGATTTCAACGTCAGTTCTGAGACCAACCCACAAGCTAGCAGGGCTGATCCAAGTACACCCACAGCGGAGTAAATCAGGTAATTTATAATTTCTTTATTTATTTTTTAAAAAAAACATTTTATTGCCCTCTTATTTCTGCTATAATATATTTGTTTGATTTTTTTTTTCAAGATATGGACAAATTCATAAACGACTTCAACTCAACCAAGAGTGATGACATTCAATATATCTCTCTAAGAAGTTTAAAGGAGAATACAGTACTGGATATTATATCTTTTAATGAACGGGAAACAAAATATGGCCACGCTGTTTATGTGAAAGCTTATTTACATGATAATATCGTAGGTTTTTTTCTCCCAAAGAAATATTCAGGTATTTGTTCTAAACAGCATATTGACCTTGTAAATAATTCAAAGTCTGTAATAATCTATGATGGGATAGGGGGTGATAATTCTATCAAGCTTAGAATAGAACAAACTGGTTTATAGTTTTTTTTAAATCTTTGGTAATACTGGTTTAAAATTTGAAATAAAAGTAACTAACCACTATCTGTTCATATTTGGTGTAGTCATATAACAATTATATATGTAATCTATAGAGGTGTTTATGTAAAAGTCTATTTAAAAGATAATATTGTAGACTTTGGAGTATTCCATATTGTCCTGATAAATCAAAATAACAACTAAAACACTATAATTTTACTTTGTAACTAATATCTGTTCATAATGGTTTTATGTATTCGTATAACAATTATATGTGAAATCTGTGTATTTTTTTTATTATAATTAAATCTGAAAAAAAAACTTGTATTTTATTTTTTTCATTTTCTAGTAATATTTCCCTCTCATTTAAATTATATATTAGTAATATAACTTTGTTAGTGTATAATTAGGTATAACGTCATTATTAATTTTAATCATGTATGTTGTTTAATAAATTCGTCCTCTGTTAAGTTATTAATTTTTAATTTTTTCACAGCTGGTACACATGTTAAAATCTAGTCTATTTATTTATTTCAATTATTTTAATTTGATATATAAATAACTAGACATTTAAACTGATTACAATTCATATACACTTAAAACTTGCCGGCGACAGGAATGATCTTGTCGTTGACATTTAAAAAACTAACCTCTTCCTTTTTTAAAAACTGGTTTTATTTTAACCAGATGGATTTCACACTGAATACAAACTCAGTTGAGAGTAAAATTTTCCAAACGTTTAAATGTTATATTTTAGTCATAAAACATAATGAGTAGAGAGTATTGTTACTTACGTCATATACATGAAAACAACACTTGATATTATTATTCATTCAAATCTGATGTGACGTACAGATGCGGAACACGTCACCATAAAACATGTTCAAATATATCAATTATTTGATATATAAATAACTAAAAAATTTAAAACAAATTACAATTCATTTACACTTTTAAAAAAAACTTGTCCACGATAAAAATGGCGCTGACCAACCGGAACGTCACACTAGATGACGTCAAACTATATCTCTAGCATATCTACCTCGACGTAAAAAAAATCCACACCTACGGGGCGTCCAGAACCGACGTCAGACGCGACCACACTATTTGAAACGTCATAGTCACAGGCTGACCAACAGTCATTACATCAATCAGGATGACGTCACAATACTATAGCATACCTACCTACACGTCCAACAGGCTGACGTCAGGGCTGACCTTACTCAATAAAACATGGCAGGGATGACCCAATAAAACGTCACCATATTTTGAATAATTAGCGACCTGCAGTCAATACATCAATCAGGATGACGTCACAATACTATAGCATACCTACCGACACGTCCAACAGGCTGACGTCAGGGCTGACCTTACTCAATAAAACATGGCAGGGATGACCCAATAAAACGTCACCATATTTTGAATAATTAGCGACCCAAATCGACGTCCGAACGTCACCATACACACACATACAGGCTGAACACAGGCTGAACTCACTCACTGACGTCACTGCGTCACTCACAGACGCAGTCAATATTATTTTAATAACAGTGACGTAAAATCGGATATACTCTGGCTCTTACTACTAATAGTGATAAATTAACTGCCATGGAATGTATTTATTACTCACACATTGCGAATGTGGGTATCAGGTAAAGCAATTGTAACAACATATTATAGTTTGATTTATATTTTAACGCGTAAGTTTGAGCAAATAATTATATTTCAAGTGTTTATGCTTTTGTGTTTTTTAGTTCAACTGGATGGCGTTTTTTTTCGGGAGACAGTGTTCCAGCGCCGCCACTGGCCGTGTCCTCCCTTCACCCCACATCAGCAGCAGCACTGCCGCCATGCCAGGGAGTCGGGGTTCAAACCCAAGATATGGTGAGGCAGATGGGGTCCACGGTCCTTTATCAACCAGTGGCGACAACCGGACCATCTTCAGCACCCCAGACAGGAATTAGTGGCCCGGTTAACCAGGTTGTTGAAATTTTGTCCAAAGGCTTCCCTCTTCGAATCGTCAAGTAGAGAATTAAGCAATTAAAGTGGTATTTTATGTCGGGCGAGAATTGATCATACAATTAGGGATGCCAGAGAGCGATCGTGGTGCTCAAACTTGGTTCGATGAGCAAATAAATGCTTTGCTAGGACGTCTCCAGGATCATGGAGTTAGCGCCGAGGATCACGTAGGTCTACTATTGGTCAAAACAGACTCCACGTCAAGACCTGTATTTGTCTCATTTAGGCGGGCAGGCTGTGCACTCTAATGGTAGAAAGAGCGTTACAAAACAATGCTTCTTTTCTCACTTCGTCCCCTTCGTATCTCAACTTACACCAATTTAAAGAGCCGCATGGGATGGGATAAACTCTCTCCCACTATTACATATAGCCATAAAAACCAAGGAATAGTTACAATTCAAAATGACGATGATACACTTTGCCTTGCCCGTGCATTGGTTGTCGACAAGGCTGTGAGTGACGTTAAAAGATAATCAGGATGCATGATTTTGAACACTTTAGACAAATCAGAATGAATAGAAATAGAACTCAAAGCAGAGGAACTATGCCGTGTTGCCCGTGTGAATATTTTAAAAGGTGGTGGGCTAACCGAGCTGAAACAATTTCAAACATACCTCTCCGAATACAAAATCATAGTGTTAGGGAACGTCGTGGGTGACAGGTTCTATATGAGGGTCCACCACTCCCGAACATTCCTTTAAGGGCTACCCTGATCTGATTTGTATTTTCACGACGATAAGCAAAATCATTTTGATGTCATAACAACCTTGACAACCGCATTTAAGTTCTCGTTCTTTTGCTACGAGTGCCGTATGCCATTCAGTAATGAGAATGCGCATAAGTGCAAGTCCGCGTGCAAAAAGTGCTACGCTAAAGCGGTTTGCAGTGGAGGTCAAACTGTGACCTGAAAAGACTTGGGGCGTTGGTTCACAAACCAGACATGTTTTTATAACAATAAACATCCCGGATTTTGCAGAGGTCAAATGTCGATCTGTAGTGTCAAAAATGTTTGTGAGGTCTTTGGACAATTTTTCAGTTTGGAAAGATCAAATTATTCACACAGGTGTTATGAACCTTTTTGTAGAGTATGCGATACATATCGTCCTTTTGGTCATTTCTGCTATATGAAGCAGGTCCCATCCAAGCCGTCACCGGAAAAGATCAATTTCATGTTTGTGTTTTGTGATTTTGAATGCAGACAATAAAATCTTCTTCAAGGTGCGGTCAACACGTACTTGCACTAACATAGCCTCTGTGTCGCTCAGACGTGTTTCATGGCCTGCCTTCATATCGACGTAAATAACCTTCATTGCACAGAATGAAGTGGCGATAGGACTCGCATATTCAAAGGTGATACCACAATGTCCCAATTTTTTAGATTTATAGAGCAAATTAAAGAAACAAAATTTAAGGATATCACCCTCCTAGGCTATTATGCAAAAAGCTATAATGAGAATTTTGTTTTAAAATATATGGCGGAGGTTAAAAAATAGACTCTAGAAATCATAATGAACGGTGTGAAAATCATGTCCATGGTTACGGCCCACTCCTTTTTATTGACTAAATAAACTTTCTCCCGATGACATTGTCCAAGATTCTAAAGATATTTGGCTTGAACGAGTCTTTGATTAAGGGACATTTCCCCCATTTATTCAATAAAAAATAAAACGTGGAGTATAGGGGTCCCTTGCCGCCATAGGACTACGGTATTGGTGAGATATCGTTTGAGGGATCGGAGCACTTTAAGAAGTGGTATGAAGCGTTGGTCAAAGAAAATTATGTCTTTGATTTTAACCGTGAGTTGGAACTGTATTGCGTGAAAGATGTAAAGAAACTACGAAAAGCCTGCCTAAAGTTTAGAGACATGCTCATGAGAAAGCAAAGGTGGATCCTTTCAGAGAGGTGTGTACGATCGCAAGAGTGGCCATGTTGGTTTACTGCCGAAGTCAACTTAAGAAGAATGAGGTCGATATCATTCCTAATGGTGGCTACCGGTGTGCAGAGCAATTGTCGCACGTCACTATACAATGGCTTTGCTGGGAGGCCCACCGACGTGGTGTCTCTATCCTTCATGTGGGTAACGGCCATGTGGAATATGTGTTGGGCGACGTGTAGATCACATTGTTAAAGCTAAAGATACCACCACCGTCTTCCAGTTCTGGGGCTGTTATTGGCACGGGTGCCCTATCTTTTATCCTGACAGGAACACTACTATCAAAATCAGCCACCACGAGACCATGAATACGCACTATGAAGCGTCCATTGCTTGCTAGCAAAAAATTAAAAATGCCGGCTACACGGTTGTAGAGATATGGGAGTGTACGTTTAATGCAATGAAACTCACAGACAAGGACGTGAAACAATTTGTACTCCAGCACGAGGTGTACAGCAAGGATCCCCTCAGTCAAGGGGACGCATTAATTGGCGGGCGTACAAATTGTATCAAATTGTTCCATGAATCAGACCATTATTATGGAGAGAAGATCAAGTACTTGGATGTATGTTCATTGTATCCTTACGTTTGCAAGTATAAAAAATATCTCATTGGCCACCCCAAAATTCACTTGGAACCAAATTGCCCGTCTTTAGATTAATTAGAAGGCATTTCCAAAGTTAACGTGGCCCCTCCACGGGATTTATTCATCCCGTATTGCCTACATGAATGTACTACAAGTTAATGTTAATCTTGTGCAGGAAATGCGGGGGGACGGACCAAGGCGCATGTCAGCACAATGATAAAAAAGATCGCTGTTTGACAGGCGTCTGGGTGATTGACGAGATCCGGAAAGCCGTTTAGAAAGGCTACACCGTTGAAGCAGTACACGAAGTGTGGGAGTACAATGTATCTGTTTACGATCGTCAGATACGTTCTGGTGGCCTGTTTCAGGGGTACATTGATACTTTTTTTGAAAATTAAGCAAGAAGCCAGTGGATGGCCAGAGTGGTGTACCTCACAAGAGGAAAAGTTAGCTTATATTCAAAATTATGAGGAAAGGGAAGGGATTGATTTCGGCTCTGTTTGTAAAAACCCTGGTCTCCGCACTCTGGCTAAACTCTTTTTAAATTCGCTCTTGGGAAGGTTTGGGCAAAGACCCGATTTACCACACGTAGCCGTTGTCAACGACTATCAGGGTGTCCACAAGTACCTGACGGATACGTACATTACTGTGGACAGCGTCATTGATGTAAATGATGAGGTTATATTCCTCAATTACAAAGATGCGCGTGACGCGTTGCGCCCTAAACCTAACACGAGTGTGGCGGTGGCATTCTATACGACTGCTATGGCTAGGTTGCATTTATACAGCATCCTTGAATATTGAAGGACAGCGTTTTGTATCACGATACAGGTAGCGTTATATTCACGGAACGCCGCGGCGATTGGAGTCCACCGACCGGAGACATTTTAGGTGACGTCATTAACAAACTTCAAGATTACGGCCTGGGGAGCTACATTAGCGCCTTTGTATCTGATGGTCCCAAGAATTACGGGTGCCAAGTTTGTGTTGCTGGTGATACTGCCAAATAAAAAACGGTGTGCAAGGTTCGCGGGATCACCATAAACTCTACGGCGTCTACCGAGAGACATTCCATTCTACGGTGCCATCATCAGACATTAGATACTGTCTGATGATGGCGCCTTAGAATGCCGAAACATGTAACAATCCAAAATAGGGGCGTCTCTACGATGCCTGTAAAAAAAAGGGGGAGCATGGGAATTCAGATAAGAAATAGAATTCTATAACTTTCATTTATCCAACATTTTGTCAGCTTTACAGTTTAACTATTTTTTCTTATTACTCCTATAGTATATGACAACCAAATATTGTTCTTATAGTCATTGATATTTTGTCTGTATGTTAATTTAATTTTGTTGTTTATAATTTTGCTTGTTATTGTTAGTTTGACCTGACTAACATTTTTAATGTGTTTTTTAATTATGTTTTATATCTAATCATATGTGTAAATTCAACGATCATTCACTCTAACTAATCTTTACAGATATATTTAATAAAAGTATTTACGATTCTTAAAGTTTAATTCTTAATATCTTTATCACAAATAATATTTCATATTGAATTCTACAATCATAGTTTAAACTGCTTCCTTATTACAACTTCCACCATGTATTTCAAAAAATTAACAAAATTTGTTATTAATTTAGGACTGGTTTCCGAAAATTGTTCAAAAGTTATAGAAATTTCTAGTTCATTTGTATATTTAACTGACAATTTTAAATTTGGTTCCAAAGATATAGTTTTGAATTTAGAATAGTTGTCTGAATTATTTTTTTTTTAGGAAGAGGGTAAATCAATAAACCCGACGAGAAACTGCATTATATGTTTGTCTTGGGAAATTAGATTATTGTTAATGGTAATTTCGGAGGGGGTCATTTACTTTTCCTTGCTCTTATTTGATTGTTTGGTAGAATTTTCGTAATTTAAATTGTGATCTTTTCTAAAATGTGAGGTTTCAAAAACTTTAAATTTATATTAGACCTAATTCCAAAATATCATCGAAAACTTAATATAATATCTGTATCTTCTTGTAAATTACTATTTTGATTTTCTCTTGATTTTAACCGCCTGAACTGCCAACTCTTTCAGCGGACTGCCTTTCACGCCCATTTTCTCCATGCATCAAACATCAAGGCTTATCTAAGAATCCTTGTCGCTTTAATAAATACCACATAAACTGACAGGGATTAAAACACGAGTACGTTGATTTGGTATATAAGTCTCTACTAGGTAACTTAATAACAACCAAATAATTGATACTACTTTATTTTAAGTTAATGCTAATAATGGCTGGTAGATTACACACAAATCTATCACTATTCACATAAAACAAAAACTTGTAATCCTTATAGTTGTAATGATGACTAGGTATTAGCAATTTAGACTTCCAGGAAAGAACTGTTTCAGTTATCCTTTATTTACTCATTATAAAGTATCAATATAATAAATAGGTTCTAATGTGTTAGATTTCTACAGAAAGTACGTATTTTTAACAAGGAATACCTTGAATAGATGGCAGAGTATCTTGGGTGATTATATCACTTATTGTCTTTTTATTATTTTATACTCGTATATGAGGCTCCCAAAATGTTGTGGTTAATATTATATTACAGTATTACGTGTAATATTGGCGTTTATATTATTTATAAATCTCAGCTTCATTTATCATATTCTTTCGTTTATTTAAATCAAGCAATGATTAGTATTTGTTGCCAGGAAACATGATGTATTTCAATGTATTTTAATAATGGTTTCCGAGATACATATTATTATGTTTTATTTTATTTAGTGCAAATATTTATTTTTCATACGTAGGCCTATAGTAAATAATTTTAATGAAACTATGTTTGTGAGTACAAGAATATTTTTATATTATATGCATCGGTATTTATAACTTCATGTTGTTGTCCCTTCACCAGCCAGTAAAACAGACTCAAAAATTTACAATATAAGATCACTTTTTCTTTTAAAAATCTAAAAATTTTATATATCAAATTAGCCCTTTGAACACAAAATCAAAATAAATTGTTTTTCTGACTCGAACCGTTCTTTTTTAATAGCACTGGACAGTTTAAAGAGAGAAAGAAGACATTATGATACAGATCTTTGGACGGTCTTTTCAAGGAAATTCGTGTATTATTTGTATGTATTGGTTGATATAAGTCATTCAAAACAAAATTAGTTATTGGGGAACAACAGCTATGCAGTGATCTAGATTAATTAATATTTAAATCAACGTAAAATTAGTATTTGTATTTGCTAATAAATTTGACTAATACTATTAGTTGGTGTTGAGCATGTTTACCTTCAAGGTCACTGAGGGGAGGCGCGGTCATTATTTTCTCTCTTCGGTATCACGAATATTTCAGAAACTGCAAGATTTGTGTAACCTTTAAATTATTCTTATATATACACAAAGAGATAACATTGTAATGGTATTTTTTGACATTGATATTTCAATTAATCTTTTCATTTTATATGCTTTAGAAACATAAATAGGGGATTTTTCGACTGTGTCTTGTATGTATCTTGGCCTAGAGCTGAGACCATTTTACCGAGAGTTGAGACCTGGTATGTGGGGTAGTTAACAGGTTATAAATAGGAGTGTTTGGAATGAACAATTCAACCCTAAAGTTAAGGGTAGTTTAGAAGAGGTTTTTTTTGTTTAGCTATAAAGATTTATATAAGAATCTGTATCCAGATACTTTTTAATATTACAAAACAAATGACGGAACTTATTTTATCGATAAAATGACTTTAAGGGATGTTAACATAAACGGATATCAACAATATTGTTAATATATACGAAACTATTTGTGTTACGATATTATTTATCATTGAATAAATATAAGATTATTATAATAAAATAATTTTAAATTAAATATATTTTATAAACCAATAATTTTCAAATTGATAGTAAAATATATAGATTTAAACCAAGGTCTGGGAAATGAAGATTTGGTTTCTTTGTTAGAATGTGATGCTATTTAACTATTATGTTTATGCGCCAATGTATATTATTTCGTTTCTATGGTCTAACAATCTTTCAGTAAATTTTCACATTTTTAACTAAAAGAGCGAGACTTTCTGATTTGGGCAACGTACATTTATTTTTGCACTTAATTGACAAAAAATATTAATTTTAACCTAAATCTTCGTGATATGCTTGAACCTGAAACTTCATTATTTGCTAATAAGACTTTAACTTCTCACCATTTAAAAAATTCTCTTATGGTATTTTTTCTGTGAAATTGAGACATATTAGCGATTACGACTTACAAACCAATGAGGAAGCGTTAGCGACTGAATGATGTGCGTGAATTAGTTGGGTATCTTTCCGACCAAACCCCTTGGGTCACACTAGTTAATGTATTGTATTAGTTAAACAAGTGCATAATTTAAAAAAAAATTGGTGATTATTTGATTGTAATCTGTGAAAGAACTAAAGTTTGAAATTTATTAGAGGTTCAAAAGTTACCAAATTACATTGTTTTTAATCATACATTTTTTAAGTAGGCCTACTGTTCTTTGTATGCCATCATTGTTTTATTTTATATCCATTTGTAGTAGATAACGTCTCTATTCTAAATTAATTTATGTTTAGATTTATCCACTGGGATTATGTAGGAAAAAATCTAAAAAAGACCAAGTAAAGAATGGAGGGAGTGATAGAAAACAGTTTTCAAGAGTGAGGAGGATAATGGAAGAAAATAAAGGAGGAAGAATGGTGGGAGAATAGAATAAGAAGGAGGCATTTAACTAAACTGACCCAACCACAGGAAACAGATGAGTATGATAACGATGATGATGATTATGATAGGTAATTGATAACACTACTGGTTTGTCTTGTATTTTTACATATAAAATACAAACTTAATGGCATGAGCCTTTAATCAAGATAGAGTGACCTATGCCTTTAGCTATGAAATTGCCAACATTTACTAATAGAGGGTGTCATGTGGTCAGCATAACAAGTCTTCCAGTCGTTAATCTCAGTTTACTAGACCGGAGCTGCTCATTTACTTAAGTATTTCATTTTTCCTCACGAGTATGAGTTAGACTCCATTACAGAAGATCTGCTTCACAGAAAAGTTCTGGACATACCCAGGATGTCTAGATCTGGATATATTATGGTAGTATCACTTAATTCACTGTTTTCTTGAGAGTGTAACGGGCAAACCTGGGTTAGCCCGTTAACACGTGCAAGAGAACGTATATTTGACTAGTTCCTGCAAATAATCAAAGTTAAACATAACATACTAATGTAAATGCTTCGCTAATAATATATCTCTTTATTTACATACCACTTCGCCGACTCGTCCTGTAAGCCCGATGCCCAATTCGATGACACACCACAGAAGATAAGTGACCGATCACCACTGCTGGGAATAACTCCGCGTTCGACGACAAGCACCAACCAACTGACCGCTCCAAGAAAACCGTTGGCCAGCGCGGGTCGTCCTTCTAGAAGGTTGGGGAGGTTCCCCCTTCGCTTCGTACGGGCCTATCCACTATATATACGCCTGACTGCTGGGAAGGAGCACAGAACACGCCAGCAGACGATCGTG
Source organism: Timema cristinae (assembly GCA_039000515.1). Lineage (NCBI taxonomy): Eukaryota > Metazoa > Arthropoda > Insecta > Phasmatodea > Timematidae > Timema > Timema cristinae. The sequence continues at coordinate 27,065 of JBCFYV010001507.1, read as the reverse complement.
TAAACATCGTCTACGCAGGCCTATTAAGCGCGCACTTCCAGTCTGAATCTGTCATCTAGTCGACGGTGGTCTTTCTATCCTAGGGGAATGGATACTCTAAACCGGAGGATGTCGAAGGACTTAACTACTACGAGGATGAGATACGACGAGTAGACTCCAGATTAATATGTTATTGTTAGGGTTAGTCTACGTCCTGCGAGGATGGATAGAAGTATCATTTAGTAGGGATTAATAATAGGAAACTATCCGTGTCTATTGTGAGACACTGTAGTTGTGTTACCGTGAGGCTAGTTATATAATATTTAATGTTGAGTCTCCTGGGCCAGGAGAACAGGCTGCAATCTATAATTGCGGTATAGCGCGCTTCTCGCGCTCGGGATGGTGAATCCCGCGACACACATGATGTGTCCATTGATGTATATTTAGGATAGCTTGCCTAGGCAGGAGATTGTTTAGGCTATATGGAGGCCGATGATTAGTACCTAATTAGGTTCACTGGCCTATCCCAATGTTGTTGTTGGGAGGTTTAACTGTGGGCCGCTCTTGCCTTTCATGATTGGCCCGTGGTATAGTGTTGTTATTGTTTCGCTACTCTCACTTTGCAAGTACACTGCTAGTGGGCCGTCTTGCCCCTCAGGCTCGACTGCAGTTGTTACTTATTCATTGTTAGATTTTTGTGGTGTTGCTCACCCTGTGGGTGCTCAACCAGTGGGACGCGTCTCGTCCTCGATTGGCCCGTGGACCTTGATATGTCCAAGTAACTGTTTTTGTACACTGATAAGGATAGTATATATATGTATCGAGGGCTCTCTTGTATAGCTAAACCTGAACTTGCCTGAGGTACGCACTTACTCTGCCTGCAAGGCCAACTTGACATGTAAATAGTAGAAAGAGTAACACCACGTTTTGGCGTGTGTTATTATCTCGGCGCTTCTCGCCCCCTTGTGGCCAATACTTAGGCAAGCCTGCCACACTTCATTACTTCATTGTTATTTAACTACGTACTTACTGATATATAAGTGCAATATGTCAAATATCTGTTTTATCATGTATACAGTATCATTAAAATTAATTGATCCTAATCTTCCCTTGTTCTCATTACTTGTATTAACATGTATGTTCAGCCACCGTACCAGACGGTGCAAGAGTATATTGATAGTGTTGAATTTTCTATTTTATATTTTATAAGTAAAATATAGGTATTTGATGATTTCAAATCATTACAATTTAGTATTTACCATGTGCATACAATTATTCAAACATCACAGTACACTTGGAGCTAATTAGAGTACAATTATGAAAGCTGTGTTTCCGTGGTAAACAGATTGATTTTTGTTAGACTTTTGTCTATTTAGCTACTATGCGCATTCTTTGGAGACCATAACATTGAAATATACTTCAATACACAAAGGAAATCTTTTCTCAGGTCCGCACAAATTGGAGGCTTACAAAAATATTCTACATATTCAAACCACTATACTTAACAACATAATATTTATTATTGGTTATTTTCCCGATCTTAATCTGATACCTTGAAGAAACAACATTTGGTGAGATCAGAACCATCTTCCAATTAACAATAATGTTTTACCAACCACCAAAATTTTGGCATATTTTATATGAATTGAGAAATATTCTAAAACGCTACAGGATTTCATACTGTTAGATTTATTGAACAATATTTATTTCATAAAAATTCAAATAGCAACAACATAAGAAAATATACAATGGTATTTTGAAGGATTATGAATTAAAATTCATGTAAATTTAATATTTGTACTCTATAATTTATTACTATTCTTTAACTAATGAAATCTTTATGTTCATGTATACAATTTTAGTGTTATAAGTAGGAAGGCAGAAATTTTTGAGTAGTTTATAATAACTATTAAATAACAACCCCCTTAATTGTGTTATCTTTAGCTTTGGATTGCATAGCATCTACCACCCTTTACAAGGTGCGAGAAAGAGTTGTGATTTGTGATTATTGTTTCACTAAATTATGATATCAATATTTCTTTGATACAGCTAGTAAGGTGAGCTGGTTTCCTTTCTACTGAACACCAGTGAACTCAAGAAGAAGTTTTGTCGTGACAAAACTGGAGTTAGATGAGGGAAAGTGATGTTTTTGTACAATCTCTTAAGTTGAATGCGTAGGAGTGGCACCAATATTATATGCACAAGATTCAAGAATATTATTTATCATAAGATAAATGAGAGAATTTTGATTGAAACGCGTGGCAGTGTATGGGTTAGACGTTACTTATAAGATACTTTTGAAACACAGAATGGGTTGAAACAAACAGATGCACTCTCCTAATTACTTTATAATATATATTTATATTATGGTATTAGGGTAATGCAAGAAAGTAGGAATAGGTTGCCATTAAATGGTATCATACAAATATTAGTTTAGAGATTGCTGCCAACCACATATCATTCGATAGAGTTAATGAGGTTTAATATTTATCATAACTATTAAAAACTATGTTAGATTTGAAATTAGGAAAGAATACAGTCGGGAAATGCCTGCTAATACTCGGTCATTAAGTTGTCGACATCTCTCCTGCTTTCTGGAAATGTAAAATTTAGAATGTATAAAACAATTTTATCGGTTGTTCTCTTTGGGTGTTAAACGTAATTTATTACCTTACATGACGAGAACAAATTTAGAATATTCAAATAAAGGTTCTTAGGAAGATATTTGGCCCCAAAAGGGGATGAGGCTAATGGCGATAGGAAGGTGTTACATAATAACGAGCTACATACCCAGTAGGCATCACAAACTATTATTGGGATAGCCAAGACTAGTCCACCTCTCAAGGTATCCGCGATGATGTAAAAAGGATATTTTTGTGGTTTGAGAGCGGGACGGTAGAGATATATAATTACCAGGGAACTTACCCCTTGAAGTGTATCCGTGGTAGCCCTGGATCTCCCGTAAAGTATGAAATACGAGTGAAATAAAAAGTGGTCCCAACAAATTACATGATACAAATAAAAGGACTCTGGTTATGGCATTGGAAGAAAAAAATCACACCCGAAGGGTTGAGCATAAGTGTAAAAAAACGAAAGTTTGTTAAATAAAACAATATCATAAAAAACTCTATTAATTTTTGTTGTTATTTTTAGTTAAATATAAAATGTGTCATATGGTAGGACAAAGAAATTTATCATAACTAAGACACAAAATAATCAGTGGGCACATATAATTTAATTGTTGCAATATTTGGTAAAATATCCTACCTATCTGGTACAAAGATAAAATACAACGCTAACCGGTGAACCCTGTGGCATGATACTGTACCATATTGCACTACTTGCCTTATGGTTACACAATTTAAATTAAAAGAATTACCTATAAATAAAACATAGATTTATTAACAGTAGAATACATAATTAAGAAAATATTGGTTTACAATAATAAAGGTGGTTTAGTTTGATGTTTGATCCAAACAAAAGGGTTGAGAATAAGACTGTGTCTACCAGGGCAGTGCAGTCGCCAGGGCACAGGTAGACGTATTTCTACAAAGGAGAACAAATAATTACGGATAGAATAATATTGGACAAGATATACATGAAACTAAAATCAGTATTGCTAGATAGGCTTTGTAAATAGTATCGATAGAACATTTCGGATAATCAGCTGCTAATAACAGCAATCGATGGCTAAGAAAAAGGTGTCACAAAGTACTATGCCTGGTCACATTCCCTTTCGATACTGCCAGAGCATTCAATAGTACATAAGTTCTAATGATAAGTATATTGAGAGCAACACAATCAATAGGAGTCAAAACTAAAGGCAATGAAACGTGTATTATTTGCGTGGACCCCACTATGACTTTTAGTGTATTTCCCTGGGTTGCGAACCTAAGATAATATTTCACGTGAAGCGTGTGTACTTAACCAATTCACAACCAAAATTAAAATAACAATAATAAGGGAAAGAAAATAGACAACCTGGTGGTAACCATCCATAACATGAACTAATGCGTATGACGTACAATACGTCACGACTAACTTTGACTCAATAGATTATTGGAACTTGTGGAAGTTTTATAAGTGCAAAACTAAAACATTATAACTTCTCTAAGTCAGAGGCTTATAGTGTAAAATACAGTATCATAAGGACACATAAATATTAGCCAGGACTTGACTTGATAAGCCACTAGAAACAGAGTTGCCCTTCAGACTACAGGACACACTGTTTACAGAAATAAAAACTTCCATCTTGAAGCTAATCAAATATTAATTAAATCAGAAATCCATATGACATCTTATAAACAAAATAGGCTTCCAGAGAAATATTAAATTAAATTCAGTTACACATGGTCTAGTTTGTTTAAATATAACTAACAAAAACTAGACTCCAAGTCCTAGGGACTTGATGACGACGGCTGGATACATAAATACCCTAGACGCGACGTCCTTGTTAGCGCTGAGCTGGCTGGATCTGTCGACCCATTCTCCTTGGATGTAGCTATGGTGTTGGATCTAACGACCGAGACTTCATGGCTGTGTCTCCTCTTCGTTATAGTCAGTGCAGCGTATCCCCCTTCGACTCTTGGTGCTGTAGATTGGTCTGTGTCGAGACATTCTGAGAATGCCCTTATATACTGACAATCTGGTACAAAACGGATAAAATAGACGAAGTGATAAATTCAGAGATATAGAGAAGGATAAGGAAGAACGAAGGCGGGGAGAAAGAGAGAATAAGAAGAAAAAACCACTAGTGGGGAAGAAAGGCGGAATGTTTCCTCGACATACCGCCAGGGTCGCTGATATGTAGGTCACCGTGTCGATGCTCGAATCCAGTTCTTCTCTTCCGAGACCTGGTTATTGATAGCACGTGTGCCGGCCATTACTGGATATATTTTTGCTTCACATGAGGGAGACTGGTATCTATCGACATCTTGGAAGAGTGAGTACTCATTAAAGCATATTATATTGAAATATATCTGTTTTAACTATGGTATTTAGGATCCGTTATTTTTTTAATGAGTATTTGTGATACATATGTACTTTATTATCAAAATACAATATTATCTGACCAACCACGTGTTTGCATGTAGGGATATACGTAATATTAGTAGGTTTCTTCAAGTCAGTGAAGATAAACTTCGAGGTAGATTAAATTAAATATGTTACGAGAATTCCTTTCTTGCGTAAATTTTAAAAAAATATTAATTTTTTACTTGTAGCTGTCCAATCATCTGTTTGACACGCTACAATACTATTTAGGTAAGTAATTAAAATAAGTAAAATAAACTAAAACTAATCAAAAATATAGATAATGTTCTGATGTAGGAATGACTCAGGTTGAGTAATTAAGTTTGTTGTTGTACTACAGAAAGAAATATTATCCCCCTTAATCAGCTTTGCAAATAATTTGGTAATCTTGAATTAATAATAAAAGGAAAGATCTTACTGGTTTCTCCGTTGTTTTGATGGCGAAGAAACACGAAGCAAACAAAAGTTATTTGCTATGGCCATAGCGTTCCTATTTAATATCTTCAAAAAAACAAAGTTACTTATTAATCATAGAAAAAACTTCTCTTGTCTGGTATCAAATAGCCAGTGTCAGTTGACGAAAGAGAAAATTCATCTCATAAAAATAACTTTTAGTATTCATAATACAGTTTGTTACATCTAAAAATCAGCGCGTCCTTTTAGAGAGTCCTTCTTTCTTCTATCATATACTATTGTTGTCATGGTAACCAAACCAAACAAAACATGGAGGCTGCAAAACCATGAAAGTTATAAAGAGGAAATAACGTCATTACTCTTGGAAACAGATAAGGATAAAATAGTGGTGAGTAGTTGGGGGGACGTTTCAGAACAGTCATTTATACATAAAACTGCCTATATGTCAGAGCGTTTATATCGAAAACGGTCTATATTTGGGGGGACGTTTCGGATCAGTCATTTATACATAAAACTGTCTATATGTCAGAGCGTTTATATCGAAAACGGTCTATATTTGGGGGGACGTTTCGGATCAGTCATTTATACATAAAACTGCCTATATGTCAGAGCTTTTATATTGAAAACGGTCTATATTTGGGGGGTCGTTTCGTAACAGTCATTCATACATAAAACTGCCTATATGTATTCAGAGCGTTTATATCGAAAACGGTCTATATTTGGTGTAGGTTTTTTTTATTTATTGCTGGCATACGCCGGACATGTTGGTTGTTAATTAATTAATTGGTAGGATAGAGGCGTAGGAGTTATTATTGGTAGGATAGAGGTTTTTTTTATTCATCAATTAGGGCGCTGTAGTTTATTTGCTGAAGCATAGAGCCACTCCACGTCTTTCTCCTCCGGATGCCCGATAGTAAATGACACAAGCTTCTCTGGCAGGGGCTCGCTGCCTTCTGATGACCAACTCAGCCTTTCACTTTTCCCTCCCCACCCCTCCCCCCCAGAGCCGGGGTTGTTCATCCTGGTTTTCCCCCTCCCCCGGTCATTACCTTCTGGGGGTGACGTACCGAGCAATAACCTCCATTCACCTTGAGGAGTCATTGTGTTTCTCAAAATAGACACCTGTAAGGCAGCTCTGAAAACTCCCGTTAAACGGCAGACTCGCTTTTACATCCCATGAAAGTGGACGGCCCAACAGCTCTCTCTCACACAGATCCAACTTGTTGGTATGTGGAGGGAGACTCCTCCACCCGAATATTATAGATATTGAAATACAACCATAGTTTGTAAGTCGTGTGCTGCTACCCACGTTTAAAGTGAAAACACCCATTTTATTCTTCAGCCCAATTATAATTTAATGCTCGCAATTATATTGAATTTAATGTTCGCAACTATATCCCTATGAAAGTTTATGCCCACACATCAATGCACTCAACATTTGCGAGAGTACCTTCAGATGCACTGAGGGAGGGTAGATTTTAGCGACGCCCGTTTTGCACGGTGAATTTACTGTTCTATAGCTAAGTTAGTTTGTAAGTCGTGTGCTGATATGATCTGCGTGTCTAGATTGGATTCGAACCAGAGACCATCAAATTACTGCGCGCCTTACCAACGGCACGATTAGTTAGTTACCCTTAATAGGCGATAACACCGCACAACTTCGACTCAATGTTAATAATTCTCTCGCCCTCTGCAAGAGCGGACTAAGTACAGATAAATTAAATGGCTAATCCTCGGTAATTGTATCTGTATAACGAATATGAAAACGGGTATTTAGCTTATCATTGCACGTAACATAAAGAATGACCACATGGTTTAAGGCGCTACTATAGCAAAAGACTATACTACTAAATATGGGAGGAAGTCGGAGTTTTAAGCGGTTGCTTGCAATATAATTATTAGCACCGGATTCAAACATGAAGGTGACCGCTGTCCCAAGTGGTAGAGGGTCTGAGGTTCGATCCTCGGGAAAAACTACTCTCAGTTTTATGACAGCACTCTCGCAATATGAGCACATGGACTAAACATCATACTCACCTGTTATGTTTGTTAGGGGTGGAGAGGTCAGGACTTGAAATCCGGTAGGATGCACCGAGGTTTATTTTTAGCTTCACACATAATGTTGATTCATTTAATATTTTTTCTTCCTGACTTACATAGGATCTTGCAGGGCGGGCAACGACCGCTTCAATGCACCCAACATTTGCGAAAGTGAAAAAAAGCCCACGTGGTACCCGCGTTTGCTATTCATTCGTATTCGGAATGTATCTAAAAGTTATATAAACACCGTGATTTTTTTCCTAGATATTTTACTTATAAACTTATGTAAAAGTTATTATTTATGTTATCAAAATATATATAGCCGCCATGATTTTTTTCCCTAGGTATTTAACATAGGAACATATGTAAAGGTTATACATTATTTAATATTTAATATTATATTAATATTATTTAATTGCCGTACAGGGTTTGTCGTGCTTGCTTATCGGCCCACTAGATGGCATCGAAAGCCAGTTTAGTTAATGTAAGGTTTCTAGGAGAGTTTACAAATAATAAATAAGTCAATGTAAGGTTTTCTTTAACAAATTGCTGTGTATTTATCATACGCCAAGCCAAGTGATATTTTAAACAGTCAGAACCCCGTATTCATACGTCAAGTCAGGTGATCTGCAGTACAAATAATTCTAGGGTAGAAAGCAAATAAAAGTTCTGCCTGAATACTCACTATTTAACATATTCATGCGTCTCAAGTCATGTGATATACAGCATATACTTTAAACAGGCAGAACCCCCTATTCATACGTCAAGTACTCAAGTCGGCAAAGACCTAAATAATATTGCGCTTGTAAATTAATTGTTGATTGTCAATCAAAAAAAACTAGTAAGAATATGTTGTTAATATTTAAGGTAAGGTGACGAGTTCACACACGGTATTTAATATCTTGGGATAGTGTACCCGCATTTGCGTGGAGCGAGAGTTTGAAATAGCCTAGAATATATTCAGCCTTTGGCGATGGAAATGTTTGAACCCCTAACTCCGCTACCAGGCACGGTTTCGATTTCATGCTCTCCCCCCGCTGATCCTGACAATCACCTAAATAATATTGCTGCTTATAAGGTAAGGTGACAAGTTCACACACGTAATCTAAGCCACACGGCCTGGACACGGAAATCAAACCCGGGACCTCTGGCTTAGTACGCCATTGCTCTGACCACTGAGCTATCCAGGATTCGTTCCGTGCTCAGGGTCATTCTTCACTCATATTTAAGGCAGTGGAACAGAGCATCGAGCAGGCACCTCCGTCCACTTCGCTGGGTCGATGCCGACTACCGAAATAACGGGATTTACAAAGGGACTTATGGACAGGTCTGTGTTGCGCATGCGCAGAGACACATTAGAGTATTAGGTCATTACAGACGGCAGGCTCTTTGAAGAGGGTATAAATAGAACCCGCTCATTACATTTGGTCATTTCAATTTGTGATTGACGCCGCCGAACATCAAAAAAATGAGTTTCGAGTCGCTAGAAAATTTTCTAAATTTAGGTAAGTTTTTTTTTCTGTATATTTTAACTGTGTTTTTGTTTTTTTGTTGATTATACAGCTGGGGCGTACAATGGTGTTCTTCTTTTTTGTTAGTTGAAGAGCCCCCGATGATTGGAGGGGATCTACAACCGGAGGATCCCAGTAGCCTGGACCAGCTGCTACTGTTTGATGAAAACGGGATTTGCAACGCTGATGGTAACGGGTCGATGGGTAAGTAACAGACTAAAAAACATATATATTGGAGTCTTGTTGGTGTTGTTTTTTTTCCTGTAAATGCTAATTAATTTGTATTTATTTAATTTCAGACTACTGGGATCCGTACGGTTTAGACGAAGGGCTTCGGGATGCATACCGTCAGTTGTAGAGACATCGACTCCCCCGGAGGCGCCCTTACGAATCGGTGCCACTCACGACGTCACTGATGTCGCCCCCGGGCCCTCCCCCTGTATCTTCGCGCCCGCGCCCCTACCACCGGTGCCCCTCGTCGCCACGGGAAATGCGCCTCCCGCTGTTTGGGCAGATTTGGACACCTTGACCGACTGCTATGTAAGTACCTTCTACATGTGGCCACTTGTCAGTGTAGCTTTCTCTCTCTCGCACAAATCCTATTATATCGCCCCTCAGAGTCGAAAACAATTGCTAGCAGTGAGCTTGTACTACATCGTTTAGTGTATAAAGAATGCGTGTGTTTACAGTTTAGAGCAAGGAAAACTATATTGCTACTTAAACGTTTATTAAAAATCCTACCTGTATGATTTATACTGAGCCAGTGGGGGGAGTCCCTGGTTCAATTCCCTCTTGGGATAAGCGAAAATATTGGTTTAGTCAACTATTTTGTTCAATAAAGGGTCCCGGGTTCAAAGACAGAAAATTATAATTGTCGTTTTACAATGTGATCGAGAATCATTTTAGTGTCTCCTGGTCACGGGTTCATTTCCTGTACAAAGTCAGAAAATTGTAATCAACACTTTAGACAGTCACGTTTCACTCTGCATAAACATAAGTCCGTACACTTTAATTTATGATGTGTAATAGTAACCAATTTAAAAACTATATGTATGCAGTGCCACGGGTTCGAATCCAAACAGGGGATGAAAATGAGAGTTTATTCTTCTTGTACTAAATTTGTGTCTGGCTGACACTTTAGGGCGTACTTTTTTTAATTCCAGTCTAAATGTTTACGTGTTCTTATGTATGTTTACACGTTGCAGGCTTAATATAGTAAAATGTATTTTTAGTTAAGGGCTGTACATTTCCTCTGTCAATTTATTACCATCTTTTGTTTACCGCCAAACATAATCTTTAAAGTTGTGGTTATTTTATAAATAAAGTAATGCATGTTAAGGATACAGCTGCCTCTAGATACATATTTCAAATATAGGAGGCAGCTAGTAGCTTATGATAACTAAACAAATGTTTTTGAAAAGGGTTGAACATATTTTTCCCCGATTTAAAGAAAGCTGTTATAAACTCAAATTTTACTACCCCTTTTAAAGTGTCTAACTTTCGCTGTGTTAAGTGCGGCGGGCTGTCTACCCACTCTTTATGCAGGCTTTAGAAACAACATCTAGTATCATAGCTATAAAATTCTTTTAGGGCGACCCCAAAACCCTAAAAGGCTTTTTTTTTTCAAAAAAATTGACACATTCGTTTTTTAAAAAACAATTAAAGGGGCAAAAAAGTATTTTAAAAAGACGTAACCCTCCGCCCCTAAAATGTTTTATAATAATAATAATAATAAAAAAAAGTTTTAAAAAGAGATGATTTTGATTTTTAAAATTCCTCCCAAAGGGTAAAATAGACGTTTTTTTTTTTCACTCTCACTTCATACAATGCTGATTTCTGTAAGTTTTTAGGGTTAGAAAAAAAATTTAAAACCATATTATTTTTAAATACCAAAAAATATTAAAGAATGATTTTCGATGTTAAAATCTCCCCGGGGGTTTTTTTTTTTTTTCACCCCCTCCACACAAGGGCCCGGCCTCTGGGGGGTTTGAGCTAAAAAAATTTTTAAATTTTTTTTTGGTTTTTTTTTAAATTTAAAGGGGGGAAAGGGGGAAAAAACCCCCCCCCCCCCACCCCCCCAACCCCCCGGGGCCCCCCCCCCCCCCAAAAAGGGGAAACCCCCCGGGGCCCGGGGGGGGGCCCCCCCCCCCAAAAAGGGGGGGGGGGGCCCCCCAAAAGGGGGGGGGGGCCCAAAGGGGGGGTTTTTTTTCCCCCCCAAACCCCCCGGGGTTAAAAAGGGGGGGGGGCCCCCCCCCCTTGAAGGGGGCCCCCGGGGGGGGGGGGGGTTTTTTTTTTTTTGGAAAACCCGGGGTTTTTGGGGGGGGGTTTTTTTTTTTTTTTAAAAAAAGGGGGGGGGCCCGGGGTTTTTAAAAACCCCCCCCCAAAAGGAAAAAAAAAAAAAACCTTTTTTTAAATTTTGGGGTTTTAAAAAATTTTTTTTTAAAAAATTGGCCCTTTTTTTTAAAAAAAAACCCCGGGGGAAAAATTTTGGGGTTTTTTTCCCCCCCGGGGGGAAAAAAAGGGCCCCAAAAAAAAAAAAAAAATTTTTTTGGGTTTTTTAAGGGGGGGGTTTTTGGGGGGGGGGGGGTTTAAAAAAAAACCCCAAAAAAAAAAAAAAAACCCCCCGGGGGGGGTTGGGGGGTTTTGGGGAAAGGGGGGCAAAAAAAAAAAAACTTCCAAAAAAAAGTTTCGGGGGGGGGGGTTTTTTTTCCCCCTTTTGGGGGGGGGGAAAAATTTTGGGGGAATTTTAAATTTTAAAAATTTTGGAAAAAAAAAAAAACCCGGGGGGGGTTTTTTGGGGGGGGTTTTTTAAACCCCGGGAAAAAAAAATTTAAAACCGTTTAAAAAACCCCTTTGGGGGTTTAAAACCCCCTGCCCAAAAACCCCTTTTTTGGGGAAAAAACGGGAAAAAAAAAAAACGGGGGTTTTTCCCCAAAACCCCTTTTCCCAAAAATTTTTTTGGGGGAAATTTTAAAAAAAAAAAAGGGGGGGGGAAATTTTTGGGGGAAAAAACCCCCTTTTTTAAAGGCGGAAATTTTTGGGGTTTTTGCCCCCAAAAAAAAAAATTTTATTTTAAATTTTTTTTAAAAAAAAAAAATTTTTTGGGGGGGCCCCCGGGGGCCCCCCCCCGGGGAAAAAAAAAAAATTCCCCCCAAAAAAAAAAAAGGGGGGGGGGGGGGGTTTTTGGGAAAAGGGGCCCCCCCAAAAAAAAAAAATTTAAAAAAAAGGGTTTTTAACCCCCCAAAAAAAAAAAAATTTTTTTTTAAAAAAAAAAAAAAAAAAAAGGGTTTTGGGGTTTTTTTTTTCCCCCCCCTTTTTTTCCTTTTTTAAAACCCCCAAAGCCCAAAAAAAAATTTTTTTTTAAAATTTTTTTAAAAAAAAAAAAAAGGGGGGGGCCCCCGGGCCCAAAAGGGGCAAAGGGAAAGGGGGGAAAAAAATCCTTTTTTTAAAATTTTTGGGGGGGAAAAAAATTTTTTAAGGGGTTTTTTTTTTTAATTTTAAAAAATTTAAAAATTTTAAAAAAGGTTCCCCTTTTTTAAAAAAAAAAAGGAAAGGGGTTTTTTTAAAAAATTTTTTTTGGGGAAAAAATTTTTAAAAAAAAATTTAAAAATTCCCGGTTTTTTCCCCCCCCCAAAATTTTTCCCGCGAAAAACCCCCCCCCCTGTTAAATTCCCCCCTTCCCCGGGGTTTTTAAAAAAATTTTTTTTTTTTTTGGGGGGGTTAATTTTTTTTTAAAAGGGGTAACCCCCCGGGGAAATTTTTTTTTAAAATTTTTAAATTTTCCCCAAAAAACCCCCCTTTTTTTAAAGGAAATTTGGGGAAAAGGGGGTTTTTTAAAAAGGGGAAAAAAAGGGTTTTTTGGGGGAAAAAAGGGGGAAAAAAAAAAACCCCCCAAAAAGGGGGGTTTTTAAAGGGGGGGGGGGGAAAAAATTTTTTTTTTTCCCCAAAAACCTTTTTCCCCCAAAATTTTTGGGGGGCCAATTTGGGGGAAAAAAGGGGGCCTTTTTTAAAAAAACCCCCCAAAAATTTTTGGGGGAACCTTTTTTTTAAAGTAAAAAACCCCCCGCCCTTTTTTGGGGGGGGAAATTTTTCCCCCCCTTTCCTTAAAAAGGACCACCCCCAAAAAATTTTCCCCCCCCAAAAGGGGGGAAAAAAAAGGGGGGGGAAAAAAAAAAAATTTGGGGGGGGGGGGAAAAAAAATAAAGGGGAAAAAAAAGGGGAAAAACCCGGGGGGGGCCCCCCCAACCCAAAAACCTTTGGGGGGGGGGGAAAAAAAAATTTTTTAAAAAAAAAAGGGGGGGGAAAATTTTTTTGGGGGGAAAAAATTTTTTAAAAAAAGAAAATTTTGGGGGAAAAAAAAATTTTTTCCCCCCCCCAAAAAAACCTTTTTAAAAAAACAGGGGGGTTTGGGAAAAATTTTTTTTAAAAGGGGCCCCGGGGGGCCCCTTTTAAGGAAAATTCCAACCCGGGAAAAAAACCTTTAAAAAAAAAAAAAACCCGGGGGGGGGAAAAAAAAAGGGGGGGGGAAAAAAAGCAGGGGGGGAAAAAAAATTTTTTTGGGGGAAAAATTTTTCCCCAAAAAAATTTTTTTCCCCCCAAAAAAAAAAAAAAAAAGGGGGGGTTTTTAAAAAAAAATTTTAAAAAAAGGGGGGGGAAAAAAAATTTTTTGGGGGGCCCTTTTTTTAAAAAACCCCCTTTTTTGGCCTTTTTTTAAAAAAAGGGGGGGGGAAAAAAAAAAACCAAAGGGGTTTTTAATTTTTTTTGGGGAAAAAAAAACCAAAAGGGGGAAAAAAAAGGGGGGTTTTTTAAAAAAAGGGGAAAAATTTTTTTAAAAAAAGGGGGGTTTGGCCCAAACCCCCCGGGGGCCCCAAAGGGGGGAAAAAATTTTAAATTTTTTTAAAAAGGGGAAGGGGGGCCCGGAAAATTTAAAAAAACCCCCCCCCTTTTTTTTTCACCCAAAAAAAGGAAAAAAACCCAAAAATTTTTTAATTTTTTTTCCCCTTTTTTTTTTTTTTTAAATTTTTTGCCCCGGTTTTTTTTTTTTTTTTTCCCAAAAATTTTGGGTTCCGGGTTTTCCCCGGAACCCAAATTTTTTTTTTAAAAAAAATTTTTTAAAAATTTTTAAAAAAAAAGGGTTTTTTTTTTAAAAAAAAAAGGGTTTTTTTTTTTTTAAAATTTAAATTTAAATTTTTTTTTTTAAAAAGGGAAAAAATTTTTAATTTTTTTAAAAAATTTTTTTTTTTTCCCCCAAAAGGGCCCCCCCCTTTTTTTTTGGGGGTAAATTTTTTTTTTTTTTTAAAAAAAAAACCCATTTTTAAAAAAATTAAAATTTTTAAAATTTTTAATTTTTTTTTTTTTTTTCCCCCCTTTTTAAAAATTTTTTTAAAAATTTTTTTTTTTTTAAATTTTTTTTTTCCCCCCCCCCCCCCAAAAAAATTTTTTTTTAAATTTAAAAAATTTTGGCCCCAAAAATTTTTAAAAATTTTTTTAAAAATAAAAAAGGGGGGGGGGTTTTTTTTTTTTTTAAAATTTTTAATTTTTTTTTAAAAAAAAAAATTTTTTTTTTTTTTTTTTTAAAAAAAAGGTTTTTTTAAAAAAAAAATTTTTTTAAAATTTTTTTTTTTTTTTAAAAAAATTTTTTTTAAAAAATTTTTTTTTTTTTGGGGAAAAAAAAAAATTTTTTCAAAAAATTTTAAAATTTAAAATTTAAAATATTTTTTTTTTTTTTTTTGGAAAAAAGGGGAAAAAAATTTTTTTTTTTAAATTTTTAAAACCCCCCAAAAAAAAAAAAAAATTTAAAAAACCCCTTTTTTTTAAAAAAAACCTTTTGGCCCCCCCCCCCCCGGGGGGGGGGGAAAAAAAAAAAAACCCGGCCCCAAAAAAGTTTGGGGGTTTTAATTTTCCCCAAAATATTAAAAAGGGGGGGGTTTTAAAAAAACCCCCTTCCCCCCCCAACGGAATTTTGGGGGGGGGCCCAAAACCCCCCCCTTTTTTTTGGGGGCCCGGGAAAAAAAATTTTTGGGTTTTCCCAAAAATTTAAAACCCGGGGGGGGGAAAAAAAAAAATTTTTAAAAAAGGGGAAGGGCCCAAAAATTTTTAAACGGGAAACGGGGAAAAAAAAAAAGGGGGCAGAAAATTTTTTGGTTTTTTAAATTTTTTTGGGGGGGGGCCCATTCAAAAAGTAAAAGGGGGGGAAAAAAATTTAAAAACCCCCAAAATTTTTTTCCCCCCCCCGGGTTTGGGGAAAACCCCTTTTAAAAAAAAAAAAAATTTTTTTTTAAAAAAGGCCAAATTTTGGGGAAAAAAAGGGGGGTTTTCCCTTAAAACCCCCAAAAGGCCCCTTTAAAACCCCCCCCAAAAAAAAAAAATTTTTTTTTTCCCCCCCAAAAATTTTTTTAAAAAAAAAAAAAAAGGGGTTTTTTTAAAAAAAAAAGGGGGGGTTTTGGGGGGAAAAAGGGGGAAAAGGGGGGGAAAAAAACCCCCGGGGGGTTTTTTTTTTCCCCTTTTTTTTGGGGGCCCCAAAAAAATTTGGGGGGGGGGAAAAAAAAAAAATTTTTTGGGAAAAAAACCCCCCCCCCCCCCCCCCGGTTTGGGGGGGAAAAAAAAAAAAAAAAAAAAAAAAAAAAAACAAGGGGAAAAAAAAAATTTTTTTTTTCCCCCCCCTAAACCCCCCTTTTTGGGGGGGGGTTTTTTTCCCCCCAAAAAAAATACAAAAAAAGGGGGGTTTTAAAGGTTTTTAAAAAATTTTAAAAATTTTAAAGGGGGGAAAAAAAAACCCCCCCCCCCCCCAAAATTTAAAAAAATTTCAGGAAAAAAAACCAAACCCGGGCCCTTTCCCCCGGGGGTTAAAAACCCAAAAAAATTTTTTGGGGGGGGGGGGCCCCCCCAAAATTTTAAGCCCCCCCAAAAAAATTAAGGGGAAAAAAAAAAGGGGGAAAAAAAAAAAACCCCCCCCAAAAATTTAAAACCCCCCCAATTTTAAATTTCCCGGGGGCGGGGGGCCCCCCCAAAAGGGGTCCCAAAAAAACCCAAAAAAAACGGGTTTGGGGCCCCCCTTTTTTTTAAAAAACCCCCCCCAACAAAGGGGGCCCCCGGGCCCCTTTTCCCCCCCCCTTTTTGGGGGAAAAAAAAAAAGGGGGAAATTAAAAAAAACCCCCCTTTTTTTGGTTTTTTGGGGGAAAAATTCCTTTAAAAGGGGGGGGAAAGGGGGAATTTTTAAAAAAAATTTTTTGGGGGAAAAAGGGGGGGCCCCCCCAAAAGGGGGGGTTTTTTAAAAAAAAAGGGGGTTTTCCACCCCAAAATTTTTTTTGGGGGGAAAAAAAAGGGGGGGGGAAAAAGGAAACCCAAAAAATTTTTAAAAAAAAACCCCCAAAAAGGGGGCCCCCAAAAGTCCCCCAAAAAGGGGCCCCTTTTTTTTCCCCCCGGGAAAAAAGTCCCCAAAAAAAATTTTAAAAACCCAACCCAAAAAAAAGGGGGGAAAAAAATTTTTAAAAACCCGTTTTTAAAAAAAACGAAACCCAAAAGGGGGAAAAAAATTTTGGGGGGGCCCCTGGGAAAAAATTTTTAAAAAACCCCCCCAAAAAAAAATGGAAAAGGGGTTTTAAAAAAATTTTTTGGGGGGGGCCCCAAAAAAAAAAAAAACCCCCCAAAAAAAAAAAGGGCCCCAAAAAAAAAAATTTTTAAAATTTCCCCCCTTTTTTGGTTCCGCCCCCAAAAAAAAAAGAAAAATTTTCCCCCCCCCAAAAAACCCCCCCCAAAAAAAAAAAAAAAAGGAAAAACCCCCCCCCCTTTTTAAAAAAGGGGGGGGCCCCCCCCAAAACCCCTTTTTTTACCCCCCAAAAAAATTTTTTAAAAAATTGGGGGGGCCTGGGAAAAAAAAAGGGAAAAAAATTTTTAAAAAAGGGAACCCCAAAATTTAAAAGGGGCAAAACCCTTTTTTTTCCCCCCCAAAAAAAACCCCCCCCAAAAAAAAAAAAACCCCCCCAAAAAATTTTTTTCCCCGGGTTTCCCCCCAAAAAGGGGGGGGTTGGGTTTTTTTTTTTTTAAAAAAACCCCCTTCCCCCCTTTCCAAAAAAACCCCTAAAATTTTTCCCCCCGGCCTTTTTCCCCGGGGGCCCCCCCCGGTTTTCCCCCCCCAAAAAAAAAACCAAAATTGGGGGCCCCCCCGGCCCCCAAAAAAAAAAAAAAAAAAAACCCCAAAAAAGTACCCCGGGGGGGAAAAAAGGGGGGGTTTTTTTTTTCCTTTCCCCCCCAAATTCCCAAAAAACCGGGAAAAAAATTTTTTTCCCCCCCCCCCGGGGGGGGGAATTTTTTTTTTTTTCCCCCCCCTTTTTTGGGGGAATTTCCTTAAAGGGGGGAAAAAATTTTTTTAAACGGGCCCCCCTTTTTTCCCCCCCCCGGGCCCCCGGGGGGGGGGAAAAAAAACCAGGGTAAAAATTAAAACCCGGGGACCTTTTTTAAAAAAATTTTCCCCCCCAAAACCTTTTTTTACCCCCAAAAAAACCCAAAAAAAAAAAAAAAAAACCCCAATTTGGTTTTCCCCCAGCAACCCCCCAAAAAAACCCAAACCCCTTTTTCCCCCCCCCAAAAAAAAGGGAAAATTAAATTTTTTTTTTCCCCACCTTTTTAAAAAAAAAATTTTTAACCCGGGGGCCCCCTTTTTTTTTTCCCGGGGTTTTCTTTGGGGGCCCCCCCCCCATTTGGGGCCCGGGGGCCCTTTTTTCCCCCAAAACCCCCCCTTTTCCCCCCCCCTTTTTTTTCCCCTTTTTTTCCCCCCCCCCGGGGGAAAAAATTTTTGGGGCCCAAAAAACCGGGGGAAAAAAAAAATTTTTTTGGGGGGGAAAGGAAACCGGGGGGGCCCCCCCCCCCCCCCCCCCCCAAAAAAAAAAAGGGGGGGGTTTTTTTAAAAGGGGAAAAAAAACCCTTTTTAAGGCCCCCCCGGGGGGCCCCCCAAAACCCCGGGAAAAAAAACCCCCAAAAATTTTATCCTTTTTTTCCCCTTTTTTTTTGGGGGGGCCCCCGGGAAAAAGGAAAATTTTTAAAAAAAAAACCCCCCCCAAAGAAAAAACCCCCCCCTTAAGGGGGGGAAAAAAAAAATTTAAAAGGGTTTTCCCCCAAATTTTGGGGGGAAAAAAAACCCCCCCCGCCCCCCCCCAAAACCCTTTAAATTTTAAAAGGTTCCCCCTTTTTCCCCTTTAAAAAAAAAGGGGGCCCCTTTTTTTTTAAAGGGTTTTTCCCCCCCCAAAAAAAAAAATTTTTTTGGGGCCCCAAAAAAGGGGGCCCCCCCCTTCCCCCCTTTTTTTTTTTTTTTTCCCCCCAAACCCCCCCCAAAAGGGTTTGGGGCCCCCGGGGGGGAAAGGGTTTTAAAGAAAAAACCCCGTATCTTTCCGGGGGGCCCCCCTTCCCTTGGAAAAGGGGGCCTTTTACCGGGTTTTTTTTTTTTTTCCCCCCCCCTTTTATTTTGGAATTTTGGGGCCCCCCTTTTTTTCCCCCAAAAATTTAAAGGAAAAAAAGGGGGGGGAAAAAAAAAAAAAAAAGGGTTTTTTTTGGGGGGCCCCTTTCCCCCGGGAAAAAAAAAACCCCCCCCAAAAACCCCTTAAAAAAACCGGGGTTTTTGGGGGGCCCTTTAACCCCAAAAAGGGGGGTTTTGGGAAATTTTTTGGGGAAAAAAAAAATTTTATTTAAAAAAAATTTTTAAACCCCCGGAAAAAAAAAATTTTTAAAAAAAAAAAAAACCCCCAAAAATTTTTTTTTTTTCCCTTTTTTTTTGGGCCCAAAATTTTTGGGGGGGCCCCAAAATTTTAAAAAAAACCCCCAAAAACCCCCAAAAGGGGGGTTTTTTTAATTTTGGGGGGGAAAAAAAAAAACCCCCCCCGGCCCCCCCCCCCGGGGGGAAAAAAAAGGCCCATCTTTTGGGGAAAAAACCCCAAAAAAAAAAACCCCCCCCAAAAAATTTAAAATTTTTTAAAAAAAAAAAAATTTTTTCCCCTTAAAAAAAAAAATTTCCCCTTTAAAAAAAATTTGGGGCCCCCCTTTTCCCCCCCCAAAACCCCAAAAAAATTTTAAAACCCCCCCAAAAAAAAAAACCCCCCCTTGGGGAAATTTTAAAAAAAAACCCCGGGGGGGGAAAAACCCCAAAAAAACCCAAAACGCCCAAAAAAAGGGCCCCCCCTGGGGGGGCCCCCCCAAATTTTTTTTGGGGGGGGTTTTGGGGGGGGAAAAAAATTTTCCCGGTTTTTAAAAAATTTTTTTTGGGGGTTTTAAACGGCCCCAAAAGGGAAAACAAAGGAAAAAAGGGGGGAAAAAAAAACCCCTTTTTAAAAAATTAAAAAAAACCCCTTTTTTCTTTAAAAATTTTTTAAAAAAAACCCTTTTAAATTAACCCAAAAACCAAAAAAAAAAAGGGGAATTTTTCCTTCCCAAAAGGAAAAAGGGGGGAAAAAAAAAATTTTTTTTTTGTGGGGTTTTTTTGGGGGGGGGGTTTTTTTTTTAAAAAACCCCCCCGGGGGGAAACCCTTTTTCCCCTTTTTTTTAAAAACCCCCCCCCCCGGGGGGGGGTAAAGAAAAATTTTTTTTTAAAACAACCGGCCCCCCCCCCCTTTTTTTTTTCCCAAATTTCCCGTCCGCCCCCGGGGGGAAAATTTTTTTGGGGGGGAAAAAAAAACTTTTTAAAACCCCCCAAAAAAAACCGTTAAAACCGGGGGGAAAAAAAAAAAAATTTTTTTAAAAATTTTTTTAAAAAAAATTTTTTTTTAAAAAAAAAAGGGGGTTTTTTTTAATTTTGGCCCCGGGGGGTTTCCCAAAAAACCCCCCAAAAAAAATTTTTAAAATTTTCCCCCCCCCAAAAAAAAAATTTTTTTTTTAAAAACGGGGCCCCCCTTTTCCCCAAAAACCCCCGGGGGCCCCTTTTCCCCCGGGGGGGGCCCCCCGGGGGGGGGGGCCAAAAGGGGAAAAAAAAAAACCCCCCCCCGGGGGGTGGGGGGAAAAATTTTTTCCCCCCAACCCCCAAAAAAATTTTGGGTTTTTTTTTTGGGGGGGGGGAAAAAAGGGGGGGCCCCCCTTTTTAAATTTAAAAAAAACCCCCCTTAAAATAAAAAATCTAAAAAAAATTCTTTTTTTTTAAAAAAAAACCAAAAAAACCCCCCCCGGGTTAAAATTTTAAAAAAAACCAAATTGGGTTTTTTCCCCTGGGCTAAGGGGGGGGGAAAAAAGGGGGGGGAAAAAAAAAATTTTAAAAAAAGGGGGGAAAAAGGGGAAAAAAAAAACCCCGGGGGGAAAGGGCCCCCCCCAAAAAAAGGGGGGCCTTTTTTTTTAAAAAAAAAAAAAAAAAATTCCCCCAAAAAAAACCCCCCCCCAAAAAATTAAAAAAAAATTTTTAAATAAAAAAAAACCCCCCCCCAATTTTTTTTAAAAAAAGGGGAAACCGGAAAAAAAAAAAACCCCAAAAAAAAAAATTAAATTTCGGGGCAAAAAAATTTTTTTTTTAAAAAGGGAAAAAACCCCAAAAAAAAAATTTTTTTTTTAAAAAAAAAAGGGGTTTTTTAAAATTTTTTTTTAAAAAAAAAAATTTTTTGGCCCCCCTTTTTTTAAAATTTTTTAAAAAAAAAACCCCCAAAATTTTTTTTTTTTAAAATTTTTTTTTTAAAAAAATTTAAAATTTTCCCAAATTTAAAAAAAATTTTCGGGCCCCCCCCTTTTGGGTTTTTTTAAAAAAAAAAAAAAAAAGGGTTTAGGGTTTTTTAAAAACAAAAAAAGGGGGAAAAAATTTTCCCCCTTTTTAAAAAAAAAAAAAAATTAAAAAAGTGAAAGGCTGATTGGCCCAAAAGGGCAGCTACCCCCGCCAGAGAAGTTTGTGTCATTTACTATCGGGCATCCGGAGGAGAAAGACGTGGAGGGGCTCTATGCTTCAGCAAATAAACTACAGCGCCCTAATTGATGAATAAAAAAAACCTCTATCCTACCAATAATAACTCCAACGCCTCTATCCTACAATTAAATTAATTAACAACCAAACATGTCCGGCGTATGCAGCAATAAATAAAAAAAACCCTACACCAAATATAGACCGTTTTTCGATATAAACCTCTGAATACATATAGGCAGTTTTATGTATAATGACTGTTACGAAACGACCCCCCAAATATAACCGTTTTCAATATAAAAGCTCTGACATATAGGCAGTTTTATGTAAAAGACTGATCTGAAACGTCCCCCCAAATATAGACCTTTTCGATATAAACGCTCTGACATATAGACAGTTTTATTATAAATGACTGATCCGAAACGTCCCCCCAAATATAGACCTTTTTTCGATTTAAACGCTCTGACATATAGGCAGTTTTATGTATAAATGACTGTTCTGAAACGTCCCCCCAAACTACTGTGGTGTACAAAGTTCAGTAGTAGAGACATGGAGAGCAAACACGAATCCAGTTGAGCACGTGTATCAGTGCAATTTCTATAATTATATCAGGGGATGCAACATAGAAGAATGGATCACAACACTCCGCATCTACATGAATACATGAATTAGGATGGAATATTGTTTACAAGACCATCACATAGGATTATAACTGTTAGAATGTTTATTTCTAATGAATAATGATATAATTATGTGTGTCTAACTGCCATTATTAGTAGTAACTTAATGACCTACCAAATAATGATACTACTTTATTTTAAGTTACCTGATAGATCATTTATCTTGCCAAATTAGTGTATCGGGTTTTAACCAATGTCAGTTTATGATTTATTTATTAAAACGAAATTTATTCCAAGATAAATTATGAAGTTGTGTTATGCAGTGATAAAATGAGCGTGAAAGACAATACGCTGGAAGAATTGGCATTTCAGTCGCTTCAAATCAAGAGAATATAAAAAATATGAATTTACAAGAATATCCAGATATAATGAAGTTCGAGGACATTTTGGAATCCTGTCTGAATCTAAATTTTAATTAAATAAACCCTAATATTTTTTAAATAACCACAATTCTAAATTACGAACATTTTAGCAAACAATCAAATAATATCAAGAAAATAAAATGACTACCTCCGAATTTCCCGTAACAATAATAAAATTTCTAAAACCAAATATATAAAGTTGTGGCTCGACGGGTTGAGTTATTTACACTGTCCGAAGATATTAACAATTCAGGGAACAATTCTTTATTCATACCTATCTCCTTGGACGAAAAATTAAAGTTACAATTGTATATCCAAATGCCCATAGAAATTTATATAATTTTGACCAATTTTAGGAAACCAGTCCTAAATTAATTACAAAGTTTATCAACCCTTACTATTTTAGCAGTGAATGTTAATATCTTGGCGATGTTTAAAACTTTTCCAAAATTTCAAGTTATAAGAAATTAATACATATATAAAAATATTAAGAATAATGACATAGAAAAAGTGATGATTTCCCTTCTAAAGATTATTTTGACGATGAAGAAACTTAATCTTTATGAAGTTTGTTAAGCATGATGTAAGGGTTGCTTCCACCTCACTGCTCTCTTTCGAACATTTGGCCAGGTTCGAATCCCTGTTTCTACACAAATTTATTTGCCTGCCCGGCTGGCGCCAGTGTAGGAACATCCAGGCTTAATCTCGGGCTTCTGGGTACCTGAACTCACCACTGACAGGTATAATTAATAAGAGAAAGGAACTATCTATTTATTAAAACCCTCCAACATAAAGGAACAAACAAACAAAATGGTCTTAAAACAAACCCATCAAATACTTGAAGGCAAACCCATTATTACCCACAACAACAACAAAAATTTACAATTTACCACAATCAGTTACAATTCTAAATTATAGTACAGAACATAAACTCACTAAGACATTGTGATAATTATATACAGAACTAGCAAAGTTTTAATCATAGTGGTTGTTTGTCTTTGATGATTAGTCTGTACTTGCCCTTCTTTCTAACAAAAGGACTAAATAATCAACAATGTTTCTTCAGTTGGAAACTAAATGGTTGAAACCTGGTTTATCTGGTGTATTTCAATGAAGACCGATGGTTTAGTGTTTTTGAGCGTTAGGCCTATACTGATGGAGTTGAAGTTACCTTAATTTCCACAGTCCATGGTTTGAGGATAACCAATTAGTAGGAACTGCCGGGCCACGACACACTGGTACAGATGGCTTCACGCAGGTTTCCTCGCTGGTAAAGTGGGGGCTGGCTTCCCAAAACGCTATCTTTCCCAGGATGGCGCAGCTTCACACGAGGTTAAAGAAAAACATCTCCGTGTGACATCCCAAAGACTTCTATGTCCGTATTTGTTTACCTTCCTCCGATCACAGTTTCACCCCAACCTTGCGAAGCACCGCCATTCCCCCTTTTTTCCACAACCCCAAAAAAAAACCTTCCGGTTTGGTTCACTTCCTGACACTCTCCCCCAAAAGAAATCCCTAACACACTTTGATTTATGTCCTTAATTATTTAACGAAAACAAAGAAATAGTGCTTATTTGACGGATAGGGCATTTAACACAAAAAATCAAAACATGTACATTAAAACAATCACTTGTATACACATACTCATATTAAAAGCAAATCATTACACACACAAAAAAAAACAGAAGCATATTACAGCACTTTGGCAAGCCTGAAATGCCATGGTCTGGAGCGAAACGGCAGTAGTAAGGGGGAAAGAAAAAGAAAAAACCAGCTCATGCCATCTATAGATGAAAGTGGTACTAACAGCAAGGCTATGTTCGGTCACGACGGACGCGTGCATCAACTGGTCCTTTCAGATGCCCCCAAACAGTTTTGGTTTGACCTCGAGGCACTGAAACTGTTTTAGTAAGGCCGGAGATGCATGTGTTATAGCGATCACCCACTATCCTCATATATGTTACAACAATAATAATAAAAAAAACCTATTAGAAAAACGTGCCACCTCAACCCCCTTAAGCGCAACCTACTCTATCTGGTTCGGTTTTTGGTTTGACACGAGTTCTGTGACGTAAACGCTGGTTTAACATACTACATCAAACTATATATACAAAAAACCAACAACAAAGAAATCAAGAAAAAAAACTGTTGCTTAAAGTGCCACTCACACGTCATGTTTCCACGGCTTGAGCGACTCTGAGTTGAATACACCCCACGCCTGCTGGGTTCCTTGATCGAACATACATAGGCATTGTTCCTTCTAATTCCAATTATCTCAAAAGGGCCGGAATAAGGCAAGAACCACTTTTTGGTCTCCCGTGGACCAAAAATCAGACACCGGTGCTTCCTTCAACAATACCTGGTCTCCAACTTCGTAAGGCCCAACAGATGGTTTCTGCCCTAACCCCCGCCTTAACCGCAGCACCCTCTAACCGTCCCCGCGCTATCTCTATCAAACGTTTCTTGACCTCTTCCCTAGCAAGTGGGAATCTCTCCTTCGGGTTTCTTCAATGACCGGATGAAAGAGTCTTGTGAGACCTCACCAAAATGAACTTCATGGGGAGACAAACCCAAAGTAGTATGTATGGTGGAGTTGGAAGTTTCCTCAAAATATGCCACATACTCGGCCCACTTCATGTGCTGAAAATAGCAGTATGTCCGGAGAAATCTCCCCAGTTCTATCATTACCCGCTCGCTAGGGTTTGAAGCCGGGTGCCTAATGGAACACATCGTGGCCTGATCCCCATGCTGGTCAAAGCTCTCTGCCAACGGCCGCTCGTGAACTGAGGCCCGTGGTCACTCAATATTGTTCTCGGTCTTCCCACTTGTTCCACGTATCGCTTCACCTTAGCAACACAAGTCTCGGCGGTAGCCCGCCTCACAGGTAGAGTCTACACAGTTTGCTGAACGTATCTAGCATCACAAAGACATAGGTGACGTTGCCCTTGGAGCGTGGTAAAGGACCAAACAAATCCACAGCCACTAAGACGCCTGGCGCTTCAGTTATTATTGGTACCCATTTGCCAGTGTGGTTCCGCGTACTAAACTTGGCCCGTTGGCACAGTCCACACTTACTAATTTCGGCACGGATTGTCGCCGCTAAACCAGGCCAGTACACGAACCTCTTAATGTAAAGTTCACATTTTCTGCAACCAAAATGCCCTTTAATCAGATGTACGTGTTTTACGAGAGGTATCCTTAGAACTTCCGGTATAACACACCTTATTTTGGAACTCTAGAGGGTTCTCAGAATTACTACGCTGATACAAAAGATTATCCTTAACCACGTAATTCTCTATTGATCTCTTCTGGAGAGTGTCGGTTTCAAATCCCGGACGTGCTGCATCATCCAACACCTTCCTAATCTGATTACACTCTGTATCAGAAGATTGTAACCCCTCCAAATCGAACAATGCTTCCTCCACCGCCGGTTCACCCTCTAGTACGGCCGCCAAAACCAAGAGTTCATCCCCCGGCGCCACACTAACCCCCTCGGGTTCCTCTCCTCCTTCATGAGTTAGGCGACTCAACGCATCGCTTGAGAATTCTCATTTCCCGGGATGTAGGCGCTCTCCAGTTCAAATTCCTGCAGGGCTAAGATCCACCGGGTGAGGCGACCGCTCTTAAGACGGCATGTCCTCATAAACGAAAGGGCCTGATGGTCGGACAACACCACAATTTTGTTCCCCAACAATAAACTACGGAACTTGGTGAGGCTCCATACAATGCCAAGGCATTCCCTTTCGGTGACCGAGTAGTTTCGTTCCGCCGCGTTTAGCTTGCGGCTGTCCATCGCAACCACCTTCAAGTCCCCGTTAGCGTCCTTTTGTTGAATGACTACCCCAAGGCGTGCCCACTAGCATCGGTGGTGACATAATAATCTTGATTATGCTTTCGGGTGGTGGAGCATCTGCGTCTCGAAAATAAGGTCTTGACCCCCTGGAAAGCCGCTTCTTCTACAGGCACCAAACTCCCACTTAGCGTCCTTCTTAAGTAACCGGAACAAAGGCAGCGCCTCCTCGGCCAAACGATTCGTGTAGCACCGATAATACCCTACCACTCCTAAGAAAGCCTTTATTTGGGTTTTGTTCTTCGGAGTAGGATACTCGGTGATTACCTTCACCTTATCTGGCTGTGGTCTGGTTCCATTTGGCGTCAAGATGTGCCCGAGAAAAGGTACCTCCTGCCTGAAAAATAGAGACTTGCTCAACTTTATGGTCATGTTGGCACTAATTACCTTCTTGAACACGGTCCTGAGGTGTTCGATATGCTCTCAAAGGTTGAGGAGCTAACCAAAATGTCGTCGACATAGGCTCGAGAAAAACCAATACATTCCTCACCAAGACCAGATCCATGCACCTAGTAAACTTGGCGACGGCGTTACTAATGCCGAAGGAACCACGTTGAAACAAAACTGCCTGTTTTTGTACAGGAACGCCGTGTACAAGCGGGCTTCCTCTTCCAACGCTAGCTGATAGTATCCTTGTGTCATATCGCTAGTACTTAGGTATTTAGCCCCTCGAAATCGTGGAGCATGTCACTTATGAGCGTCGGAGCTTCCCTATCCTTAATTATAATCTTGTTGAGCATCCGCGCGTCCAAACAAAGGCGAACAGAGCGGTCCTGATAATAACACAAACTAACGGATTGGGCGTAAGGGCTGGAACATGTGACTCACAATACCATGTTTAAGTAGCTCCCCATGTGGGCGTCAATCTCCTTTTCGTAAGCCTTGGGAAGGGGATAACTGCGCCTGAAACACGCTCCGTGTCACTTAGGCGGATGTTGGCCAGATACGTCAAGTTCAAAACCCGGCCGATCTGGAGAAAGCTTCCCGGCACTCTTGGAGCGTTGTACATGATTCTCCCGCCGCTCATGGTCCAGAGTGATCATGGGCCCCCCACAAAACGCTTTAGTTCCACATTGGTAGGAAGTGGTCTCCCGCGGTGAAAAGGAATAGTTTCTCTCAACCCAACGGGGACGTTACCAAGCTCCGCCCCCTTCTTCAACTGGATGACGAGTGCACCCATAGTGAGCCTATCAGGATTCGCGTCCCAATGGACCGGGTTTCCCTTCAAGCCGCCTCCAAACGACCGCCCCCGACGCAAATAGGGCTGCTTACCAAAATCCATTGATAGAATGAGCCTCCAAGAAATCTACTCCCAGTATCACGGGGTTTTCAAGACCC
>JBCFYV010001506.1:0-49596 GCA_039000515.1 Timema cristinae | reverse complement strand
TTAGAATTAGAATTTGAAAAAATATTGTGTGCACAATTGTTTAACTTTTCCAATAACTAGGACTTTTTTATATCACTAATGATTTTGTTTATATTAAATGGTAAATTAATTATCTGTGGTTTGATTGTTAGGGTTTTCTTATCGTTATTCTTGAATTCACGAATATTCCTGATAGGTTCTAGGGTCCCATCATTAGTATACACTAGAATATATCGCTGGTCCGGAAGAAAAAACTTCACAAGTCAAAAAAATACGATTTTTGAGTTATTGATACTATACCCCATAAAAAAAAGCCTATTCTATAGAAAAATTGCATGTGTCTAGTTAAAGTTGTGGTCTGCAGAGAGCAGTTGTGTCATTTTCACAAGCTGGGAAGTATTAATCACGTTGTCAACAAGATCGCCACAACTCACAACTCAGTTGTGTTCCATCCTTATCAAAGAAAGGACATTCAAAATGCCAAGAAAAACAACACAAGTGGGTAAGTATCTTTGTTTGTATACATACTTTAAGTTATGTTATAAACAAAACTGACACCATTAGAAATATGACGTTTTTCATGGATATAAAGTATCAACAATACTGCCATGATTATAAATATGACGTTTATCATGATAATAAATCGTGAAAATTTTACACATCTAGTTTCATCTTTTTGACACAAGAAAGTTATATCGTTTTTATTTATAGGAACTGAAGCAAACATTTAACTGTTAAGGGCTTCTTTTAAAATTATGACCCTTTTCTTGATAACATGGTGACTTATGTAACTGATGATTGTTCTTATTGTACTTGTGCCACCTTTTTTGAACAGAAATTAAGTATTTTGTACATTTTAGAAGTTAGTGACTTAAAGTAGTATGCTATCCGTGAAACATTATTTTTTAATTTCTCTAGTATGCACATAAAATGGTAATTTACCTCAGGGAAAGTAACATGTAGTGTTGAAATATTTTTAGGAAGTGATCGAAGAAGATTATTGCTGCATTTAACACGAACCAAACAAACATGGAATGTACAAGGCAACTCTTCACGCTCGGCAACCCTGAAATTCCATAAAAACTGTCACCAAAACCAAGGTAGGTACTTACCGTGTATTTAATTCTCATCGAAGGAATTATTTATAATTATAGTAGACTCTCGATTTTCCGGGGCAATAGAGTGGAGGCATGGATAGTAAAAATCACGAACGATATAAAAATAAACTTTTTCATGTATTACTTTAAGGCGTTATAATATTTTTATTTTGTTTGTATTTCCTAATCTGCTAGTCTTTCAATACTGTGCCATTATTATGGTGAATAAGGGTTTGTTGTGTACTGTGCAGAAAGAGAGAGAGAAACATTAAGAGTGACATTGCCTGACTATGCTAGGAAGATTTATGAAGGTACTATGTTTCTCTCTCTCTCTCTCAGAGACTGCTATGCACCAGGCTGCAATAACAATATGGTGTATTGTTTGTAACGTCATGTTTACATAATCCGCCTCCGGAAAATTGAGTTTTTACTGTAATAGCGATTTGAGTGTTCCAGTGTTGCGTTTACCAACAGATGAGAATGTTTCAACTGCAAATCTTGAAGATTAATTAGTTTTGTAATAAAATAATAATTCTTTTGCAAAGTGCCGTTTTAATTTAGACCGATATTATTGTATCAGCACAGAATAAGTCTTGGAGCCCACTGCTACGGCTGTAGAGTTACCGGAAGAGACTGCAGCACTCTGGTAGTCCGCTCTTACGGCTGTATACTTACCAGAAGAGACCGCAGTACCTTTGGAGCCCGCTGAACCGGCTGTAGACTTACCTCAATATATTTTTGACTCTAATGACAGCGTAAAGTATCCAGATTACCGTCTTTCCCAAGATGATACGTCAGTAAATGAAAATGATAAGAATGATAAGCATGAAGAAAAGTGGGTAAAAAGAACCAAAAATATTGAAGGATTTTGGGAAAAGCTACAATTCGTTTGCTAAGGCAAAAACAGTTATTCCCGCAAAAGAAATGGGTGTTACTTGTGGGGAAAAGCTTAGACTTAAATGCTATAAAATATTGACGAAGAAAAAAAAAAAAAGCGCACGATTTTGGAAGTTTTCTGGGAACTCATAAACAATGGGTGCCAATGCAGTTTTATCTCGTCCTGTATGAAAGCATTAATACGAAAATATAGGTATCAAAGAGAAAACAGTCATAGTATTTGCAATAATGCTTTTTATTTTGAGATCGAAGGAAATAACCGCCATCAGTGTGTAAGATCTTTTTCAAGAATATTATTATAGCCATCACTGTCTGTTCAATACGAACGGTGTTGGAAAATAAGATAGAAGAAGAGCGAGGGAAACATGGAAAGCACAAGACAGTCCTTGATGGTGTAAAAGAGTCAATTTGGAGCCACATCGACAATATTCCAAGAAATGAGAGCCATTATTGCAGGGCAGATTCCAAAAAGCAGTACATCGAAGGTGGAAAAACTATACAATATTTGAACAGAAATTATATGCAAGAATGCAATGTAAAGGAATGACACCTGAAAATTACGTCATGTATGCAAGAATATTCAACGAACAGTTCAACATGGCTTTCTTTAAACAAAAGAAAGAGAAAGAAATCTATCACGCGTTGTAAAAGAAAAAGATAAAAAGCGCAACAGTGAAGTAGTGGTCTTTGGCCTGAAAGCGATCCTCCCCTGTCCGATAGGGCAAACATCGACATTATACTATGTGAATATGCTTGAAGTTAACAATTTAGTTATTTATAATTTGAAAACAAATGACGTTTCGTGCTACGTTTGACACTAAGGAGAAGTGAAACGGTGAGCCAATGAAATAGAAAGCTATGTCTTCAAATATTTACAGAACTTGAATGAAAAGACTGAAGCAACAGACGTTATTTTTTATAACGACAACTGTGCAGACCAACAAAAACATCAATTTCTTGTAAGCCTGTACGTTCACGCTGGGACGAAAACGAGGGTGTCCGCGAAAGTCAAGACTCGAGCTGACCAAGCATATAGACCGTTTGGCACGGTCTCAACGGAATTTTTGAAGATAGCTGAGATCTTGCACGAGAACGTTCTTCTCACGTCTCCTGCCATCACCCTAGATGAAGTAGAGGGAAGTATCGCCAGGTTTCTGCTGAAGTCAGGTAGTCCTAGAGTGTATTATAACTACCTTGTACAAAGCAGTTCACTGATCACGCAGAGAAAGTTTAAATTGTATGCCAAATTACATAGTTAATCTAGCTGACTGTGTAAAACTCACATAGCTGTCCGTGCTGACTGGAAGAGATTTGACAGTAGCAAAGGTTGTTGACCAGTTACTAATAGCCCTTACACATGTTCGTGCGAGCCTGGTGACATGTGATGCAGAAGTTGATCCAAGAATTCAACCCTCTGGAGAAAAATTGTATCTTGTTGGCTTGGCTGTTAGTGATATTACAAACCCAATATAGATGTGCTATTATCAAGGCATTCTGTTTTAATTCATTATGGGTGACTTGTCGGGCGTCATTTTACACTTTTTTATTTTAATCTATGTTAACTTTGTTTGATCGCAAAGAATGTACCATTGAAATTCATATACTAGAACCTCTAGATCAACTTTATCACTTATCGTGGTCTTAACTTTATTATAAAGCTCCTTAAAAGATGATAATTCTTGTTGAGGAAATGAAACACGTCCCATTTGGGTCACCACGTTTTCCGTCAGTTCTTTGTTCTTGAATAAAATGTTGTCTTCGAAACTTTCAAAACATACGGGATGGGATAATTCGGCTAGTCCCACCTCCCATCGGCCATGCTCTAGTCGTATGGACTGTGCAAATTTTGTCGTATAGTAAGAGTGTGTATTATTATCGTAATAATTGGCACTCGAATCAGACGTCAGTGCTACATTAAACTGACTCATATTTGTTTAATGTCTGACGCAGGTACCCAGCAGTTAAAAGATCTGTCGTATCCTTTCCATTTGACTATATGATATTGAATGCCCTTATTCTTCTTACTCTGTACTATTTTATCTATATGAAAAATCGTCGGACGACGAACGTGAACCAGTTCGTAGATATAAAAACTGTCCCTCTATAGGACGCCCCTGCAGATCCTGTAACGAATAGACCGGTTGGAGAAGTCTAGGAATTATTTTAAGTACGCTAAATATTTCTCGGGTAAAATTAGCTTCGTATCCTTTGTCAAAAATAAAGAAAAAATTACTTATGCGCACATGATCACCCACCTTGAACAACCTATACTAAATTACAACGACCGATGACTCGGTCTCTTATAATGGTGGGGTCAAATCCTCCTTCCCCTGAGTGTTTGATAGAGTAGGGTAAGGAGGTGTTATTTAATCTCCTACGTTAAGTGAATACAATATTATAGTTTTTTTTCTTAATCTCGGAGACGATGATGGGACCTCTTTTTATTTTAAATTTGTGAGGGTTGGCCACGTGTATGGGGTCCATGCCTTTCAAAATCATGTCTTTAATAGTCGTAAAGATTATAATCTTTGTGTTTTCATAGTTTAGCGTTATACCCCTGACCTTGGTGGTGGACCTGTATTAGTTCGTCTCGGGAACAAACGGACTGTAAGAACTTTTCGGTCCACCAGAAACAAATTTTGTAAAGTACACGGCCTCAGAGTAAGCGGTCAGTTCGTTTGTCATGTCACCTGTCGGTATCATGTACGTGTCTGTCGGTCTTATCACATTGATAATAAAGTCCGTGTCACAGTAAAGACAAGAACCACCCAAGTACCTAAGATATGAATATAATTTTGTGCCGAGCTAACGCCAGTTATCTCGCACAAGAGTACCGGCTTCAAACCTTTTCTCATATAGATACTTCTAATCATATTTGCTAACCCTAAACGAGCCTCTATCAATTCTCTCGTGTGTGCCAATTTCCCCTTCCTCGCAAGAGGGGAGTATTCCAACGCTCTATTACTTTCTTTCCCCTTCCTCCCTCGTTGTTCGCAGCGCATGCGCGCCGCTCTCTATACGACTCCGTCTCTTCTTCTCCCCCCTCTGTTTTAGTACGTGAGTTCCCTTGTAGGAGAGTTAGAATATAGTTCAAGTTTGGCGTCAGGAAGGATAGTGTGCTGGCAACTCAGGGGAGAGACACCTTGGCTTAGGTCAGGTGTTCAACAGTTTTAATATGCGGGCTAAGTACTTCAGGAATATAGTTGGTACTCGTTGCCTTGTATAGCAACCATGGCACCGTTATAGTGCGGCGGGGGCTATCTTCGAAGGGCCCATAGCAGCCGACCTATTTAATAATTATCTAAACATTACAGGCCTGCGATGTGACGTTTTTGCTCTGACTTACTCTAGTTGATACTGGGCCGTTTCTACTCCGGCTCTAAGCTGACGCTGGCTCTCTACAAAAGCGCTGATACAGCGCTGACTTACTCTAGTTGGTCCAGTGCCGCTTTCGACTCCGGTCTCGAGCTGACGCCCTACTGTTAGTACTGGGCTATGGTGACGCTAGCTCTCTGCAAGTGCGCTGGTGCAATGTTTACGTTCACCGATTGGTACCGGTAACTTCACTCCATCTGTAACTGAGACGCCGCCAGGTAATCGAGGTAACCATCCCAGAGCTCCCGCTCTGATCGGAGGCAGGCTCGTGGCGGGTGCGTTCGCCGGCAGGTACATGGACTCTGTATAGTTCGTTTTGTCGTAGACTGTGAATATGCTGCGCGCAGTAGATCACTGTAGTTAGAGCGTGCTACATAGCATAATATAGTTGCTTATTGAGGGCATGAATAATAGTAATAATACAGTAGCTGGCTAAGCACCCAGGCAAGCTACTCAAGGTAATTTGTTGATAATGTTGTATCGGACCGTTGTGACTATTGTCGCTCCATTCAAACTTAGAGTCAGGATCTATTATGGTGTTTTTAGGTATTAAACCTAGAGGTATACACATGTTAGTGATAGTTAGCAGCCGATGAAGGCCAGTACTTTGACAGTGTTAAACAGCTGGCTGACTGATATAATATATTGGACCTTAGGGGCCACATACAAGTGTTACTCCACATTACCCTTATGATAGCCTTTTTATACTTTTATATATGCATTGTTTACTTATCCTTAGCGATAGTACGGGTAGCCAGAGTTATCCTTGTCGGAGTATTTGCTTCAGTTAGCGACCCTAAGTTAGGTCATGGTCAGTGTGTGGATCTGGTTGCTAGGCCTCTAAGGCGCCAGTCTACAAGGATACCATGGTTTTTAAACCTACTACTGTTCATCAAGTTTTCATGCATATTGTGGTTGTTAATATTATTATCCCTATGTGTTCTAGGATGGGACATTCCCTGTGTATTAAATGTATTGCCAGACAGCTATGCAGCCTGCTTAAATTATTATTATTGCGGTTTAAAGGCCCATCGACACATCTAGGTCATTAGGGCCTTGAAATATATTAAAACCATAATAAAATCCCCATAGGGGAAAGAGATAAAACATTCACCATCTGAGACACTCCATAGGAGTGCTCAAATGGGCTCTGGTATAAATTAAGTGATACACCTGCTAAAAAAAACCACAAGTGTATCACTCCAATAAAAAGACAAAACAAACATATTAAAATATAACACGTTAAAAAGACAAAACATGTTAAAATGATAATACGTTAAAAAGACAAAACAACATGTTAAATTGTAATAAAACTGTTAAAAAGATCTCAATATGAGATATTATCCAAAAGAGCCACTTTATAAAAGTGACTCAAATGGCATTAAAAAGATCCGCCTGGCGTATAAAACGGAGTAAACAAATAACTCCATCCGCACTATCGCGTAATAAAAAACGTAAATCACCTTTAAAATCAAGAGCCAGACGGATAGGGGCTAGTTTGCGACACTCCACCAAAATGTGATGCACACTAAGGGGAGTATCACAAAACTCACACACTGGAGGTGGATCCCCTCTTAGTAAAAAACTATGGGTCAATGCAGTATGCCCGACGCGGAGTCTCGTCACGATGACCTCCTCTCTTCTAGACTTTCGTATAGAAGAGGGCCATCGCGACACACCGTCCCTGATGGACCGCAGCTTGTTCTGAGCAGGGGTCGAGACCCACTGCTCGTGCCAGGTGCGTAAGACCCCACGCCGAACATAACCCTTTAGATCTAAAAACATGACACCCAAACTCGCCTCCGGAGGCATACGTGCTGCCTCCTTGGCCGCCTGGTCCGCCAGTTCATTTCCTGGAAGACCAGCGTGACCAGGAATCCAGCAAAAGGCGAGCCGGGTGCTTAATGAATCAATTTTTAAAATTTGTTCGTGAATCATCTGCACGAGAGGATTCCACGAGTAGAGAGTGGACAATGCCAACATAGCACTCATGGAATCCGTGCAGATGAGAACAGAACGGTGACACTTACGATACACAAAACACAGAGATTTAAAAATGGCGTATAATTCAGCCATAAAAACACTGGATTCACCAGGTAAACCAAATTTAAAATTGTTTCCCTCCACAACAAATGCGCATCCCACGGAAGCCCCACACTTGGAGCCATCCGTATAGATGCGCTCAAAGCCCTGAAAGCGAGTGGAGAGGAGCTCATTAAATGTCCTCTCATATATAATCGGCGGGGTGGTCGCTTTAGGGAACTTGGCAAGATCATAATGGCATTGAGGTAGGCGAATCTTCCAGGGAGAAACTCGACCTGGGTATGTGGGGATAGCCTTTGGCAGGACTATCCCACACGTGTCGAATACCGATAGCATCCTGATCCCAACCGGCCTTGTACTACGCCATTTGGTTTCATACAAGACACGGTTAGGGGGATGAAACACAGGTCGGTAGGCAACATGCTCCGGCATGCAGTGAAGTTTTGAAACGTAAGATGCCAGAAGATAGGACCGCCGGTAAGAGAGAGGGGGCTCACCGGCGTCGGCACAGATGCTGACGACTGGACTGGTACGAAATGCACCAGTAGCCAGTCGTATGCCAGCATGGTGGACACTATCCAGCATCTTCAACGCCGAAGGTCTCGCTGATGCATACACAAAACTGCCGTAATCTAGTTTCGATCTTACCAAGGCCCTATACAGGCGCATCAAGGTTTCCCTATCAGCCCCCCAGGACCGACCGCTAACCACTTTAAGCAGGTTGAGTGCTTTTATGCACCTCGCTTTCAGGTCTTTGATGTGGGGAATCCAGGTTAATTTAAAATCAAATAAAAGTCCCAGAAACTTTACGGTCTCCGAGACAGGTAAAACAACGTGATTCATTAAAATACTGGGGACTTGTTGTATTCCACGTAATCTATGGAAGTGGACGACCGTCGTCTTGGCTGAAGAGAAGCGAAAGCCATTACGCGATGCCCACGACCATAGATTGTTGACAGAGAGTTGTATCTGCCGTTCAGCCCTGTGGAGACTCGATGAACTACAATAAATTGCGTAGTCATCCACAAAGAGGCATGAACGGACAGGAAGGTGTACGTTGTCCACAATGGCATTTATTGCAATGGCGAACAACGCACAGCTTAAAATACTGCCCTGGGGCACCCCATTTTCTTGAATAAAATCATCGGATAAGGTGTTGTTTAACCTTACCCGGAAGTGTCTATCTGACATAAAATTAGCTATAAAAACAGGGAGGTTCCCACGGAACCCCCAGTTAAAAAGGGTTTTTAAAATGCCGTACCGCCATGTGGTATCGTACGCTTTCTCCAAGTCAAAGAAAACTGCCAAAAGATGCTGTTTATGGAGAAAGGCGTCACGAACTGCCGTCTCGAGACGGACGAGATGATCCACCGTAGATCGGTTGCGGCGAAAACCACATTGAATATTTGATAGTAGATTGCGGGATTCTAAATACCATATTAATCGTTTATTTATCATTTTTTCCAATATTTTGCATACACAACTAGTTAAGGCTATCGGTCTATAACTAGTTGGTTCTAATTTTTCCTTGCCACTTTTATATAGAGGGATAATTGTTGCTTGCCTCCACAGTGTTGGGAACTGACGAGATTCCCAAACACTATTGTAGAGGTCCAACAGACATGCTCGTCCAGCAGGGGTAACTGGCGCAACATTTCATAATTAATGTCGTCGGGGCCAGGAGCTGTGCTACCCGCCTGGGACATGGCATAGGTCAGTTCATCTAAAGTAAAGGGGGAGTTGTAATCCTCCCCTGACTCTGACCAAAGTCAATAGAATGGCGCTCTATGTTCCGCTTATGCGCTGCAAACTCATTTGAGTAGCTTGCAGTGCTAGATATGGCGGTGAACATAGAGCCCAATACATTGGCGACCTCCACAGGGGAGGAGACAAGCGTACCATTTGACATGAGGGCAGGTATGTTATTGATGGTATTTTTGCTACTACGTAATTTACGAATATTGTCCCAAACCTTAGTTGTGGGAGTGGAAATTGTAAGGGTAGTTATAAACTGTCTCCAAGACTCTCTTCTGCTTTCACGAATGATACGGCGAGCTCGAGCACGCATAATCCGGAATGATTCTAGATTATCCAAGGTAGGACGCCGATGGAAGAGACGTAATGCTCTTCGACGGTCAGAAATGGCCAATCTACACTCCTCGTTCCACCAGGGAACAGGATGGTGGCGCGGGTTTGGCGAGGATTTAGGGATAGATTCCCTCGCCGCCATGATGACCGTCGAAGTAAAATGGGCAATATTAACATCGACGTCCGGAGAAAGGGGTTGTACAAATACGGCGAGCTCGCGAAATTTATCCCAGTTAGCACGTTTAAGCACCCATTGTGGTGCACGTGCTATTCCGGGAGGGTCTTCAATTAGCGAAAGCAAAATGGGAAAGTGATCGCTGCCACATAGATCCGAGTGGACTCCCAAAGGAAGTGGGCAGCGATCCCGGGGCTACATAGAGTTAGGTCGATGGCAGAGGATACACCATTAAAGGTGGAAAAGTGTGTCTGGGTCCCGGTGTTCATTAACACCAGGTTTCCCGAGACAAGAATATCCTCTACCATCCTCCCGCGGGCGTCTGTATAATTAGACCCCCACACCAGGTTGTGTGCGTTAAAGTCCCCCAAGATAATATAGGGGGCGGGAAGTTGTTTAAAGAGGGCCTCTAGGCTCCTCTTTGAAACACGTTCACCTGGTGGGAGGTAGATGCAGCATACAGTTACTTCTATAGGAAGGGAGACTCTGACAGCGATCACTTGGAGATCAGATACAATATTTATAGACTTATTATATATATTGCTACGTGCAAGTATAGCCACACCTCCGCTAGCCCGATCGAAGAATGGCTTGTCGGTACGATATACATCGTACCCACGAAGCATCGGGCTGTCAGTTGGGCGGAAGTGGGTCTCCTGCAAACACAATATGGAAGGATGCAGGGAAGAAATTATTAGTTTAATTTCCTCTACACGAGCATAAAAACCCCTACAATTCCATTGTAGTAGCGACATAAGTTATTAGTATGAAATTTAATTATCCTCGCAATCCATTTCACTATCCTTTAAGAATAAAAATTTGTTGAGGCCCTTTTTAGGCCTTCTTGCCTTTCCCAGTCTCTCCTGTACCTCTCGCTTCAGGAGAGGCTTCGGCTTATTTTGGAGAGACTGGGTAGTCTGATCCTTGTTCGAAGGCTTTAAGGCCTTCGACGCTTTTTTAATAAAAAATTTTTCGGCGGTCTCTCGCTGGTCCTTCTTCAAGGCACCAGTGGGACTCGCCTTAGCGGCCTCAACTGTTCCGCAACTCGTCCCCACCTCCGGAAGCCCAGAGGTGGGTGTGAGAGGCTCAACAACGGCCGCCCTTGTTTTAATGCCCCGAGGCGGGCCCGGGGGGGTTTCCCGAGGCGGGCTCGGGGGTGTTCCCCGAGGCGGGCTCGGGGGTGTTTCCCGAGGCGGGCTCGGGGGTGTTTCCCGAGGCGGGCTCGGGGGTGTTCCCCGAGGTGGGCTCGGGGGAGTTCCTCGAGGAGGTCTCCTCGGGGGTATAGGTGGGGGAGACGATCGTTGTGGCGGTTTGGCCTCCTTTAAAAATTTAGGCGCCACAGAAGTTGGCGCGGAATCAACATAAATGTCTCGAGAAGAGACCAATGGCACTGGTCGCGTTGGCTCCTTAGCAATATTAACTGCGCAATGGCAGTTGGGACAGTTTATATTTTGACTGACAATCCGGCTATATGAAGTTTGAAATACCGGAGCTTGACATGATACGTATTCCTTGCGTGCCTGGGCATATGAGATCTTCTTTTCGGATTGTATCTCCAGGACTTTCTTCTCTACCTTCCATTTTGGACAGGCCCGAGACCAGGCGGAATGCGGACCCTT
Organism: Timema cristinae; assembly: GCA_039000515.1. Lineage (NCBI taxonomy): Eukaryota > Metazoa > Arthropoda > Insecta > Phasmatodea > Timematidae > Timema > Timema cristinae. Next base: position 38,323 of record JBCFYV010001506.1, on the reverse strand, counting down.
GCAGTTGACGCAGTATTTAGGAGACTCGCATGGTGTTTCGTGAGCCTCCTGTCCACAATCCGCACAGGTTGGCTTACCACGGCATCGCAGCTTCGTATGCCCAAATTCCTGGCACTGAAAACAGCGCCGAGGGTTAGGGACATACGGCCGGACCCTGAGCACGTGGAAGCCTGCTCGGACCTCCTTCGGAAGGGTAGGAGTCGCAAATGTGAGGATATACGTATCCGTCTTCTTTTCTTGTCCGTTCTTTTTGGTAATAATACGGTAGACCTCGGTGACATGCTGAGGGGAGAGCTCCTCACAGATATCCTCAATGCCTACGCAGTCGAGGTCATAACAAGTGACCACTCCCTTGCAAACATTGAGGAACCTGTGAGGTTCCACCTTCACCGGTATATGAGACGTATTGCTCAACGGTATTTTAGAGATTGCCATTACTTTTGAGGACTGAATATCTGTTATTGTTTGTATCATTATAGTGCCATCACGCAGTTTTCTTATTGAGACGTCAGACTGTGCTGCACCATTTATCACTCTTTCGAGGATAAATGGGCTTACTCGCTTAAGACTTTCGTTTTCCTCTACTCGAGACATTACCAGGAAGCGGGGCTGGGGCCTCACAACTTCCTGGACTTTTTCTGTTAAAGGGCTGGACGGCCTTACCCGTTTCCGGCTCTTATCATTAATACGGCCCTGTGAGGGGCCGGGCAGTGAGTTGCCAGCGGGGTGTGGCAGTACGTTGCTAGCGGACAGTGAGGTGTCAGCGGTGACAATGGAGGTGGCCATGCCTTTTTTGGGGACAACCTGCACAATACTCGGATCGTAGACCCAGGGTGATCCAAGTTGGTTCTACCACATGAGGCCCTGTTAACCCTCCTGGCGGGAAACCCCACACGACGCTAGACATGACAACCTTCGCGTGGGGCTGCGCCAGGAGAGAGGTCATCGCAGCAAGTGGGTGCAGGAAAGTGCCAATTTTACGTCCGGGCCTTCGTGAACGCAACCGGTCTTTTCTCGAGGTAGGGTACCCGGTTATTGTCATCCCTAAGGCCCTTCTACCAAGATATTACAACCGGCGCACTTTCATTCGGGAGCTCAAGGCAGTGGTATCCAATAATAAACAGAGAATAGCCGGGTTAGTTGCCAAGGTCGTCAACGGAAAGGCCAAAGGCCTCTGTGCAGGATGAACGGTGGGGGAAAGGAAGAAAAAGGTAAGGATAGATAAAGCGAAGGGAGAAGAGTGAAAAAAAGGTGGAAAGTAAAGGAAGAAGAAAATGATGTGAAAGGAAAGATATAGGATAGGTTTGTCCCACACGAGGTACGTCCTGCACAGAAGCCTCCCCTTTTAGTCGCTTCTTACGACAAGCAGGGGTTACTGCGGGACTATTCTAAACCCCGTCCCGCAGGGGGGGCCTGCTTAAAAGCGAACCACTATCTTATAACCTATTGTTGCTTGTATATAAAATTATAACTGTCATTTGTAAATAAATCCTTTTCTGTTCAATCTATTTTTTATGTTAACTTGCACCCCACCCCTCTAATTTTAGAATGTAGGGTGCAATTTCATACGTGCACCTGTGGCGTACGCGGCTATAGGCAAATTGACAGTGTCGAGTGAGAGGGTGGCTTTCACGTGGTACGTCCACAAGACGCAAGCAACCTCGTAGTTGGGAAAGATAATGTTGCTAAAACATTAGCTTTAATTGAATCTTGAAGGGCAGTACGGGGTGATAGAAATTTCTAGGAGGTAAAACAGTACATTTAATTATATCATCTCGGTCTACAACGCCATCGGGACAGTCATCGTAGACAAAAATATTTATTCGATGGCCTACAGAAAATTTAAAATATTTGCACATCCATGGGTACAAACTACAAACATCTAAATATCCTATTTTCTCGTCGGGGTTAGTCTTATAGTGGAGTCTCATAGTATTACTCCAACCTCCGCAAAGTGCATCATGTGGAGTGAGTGGAGCAGTTCGAATCATAGTGTGTTTAGTTCAATGTCTAATTCTTTGTCTTCAGTCAGTATTTTATCAAAGTCGCACTCTTTCATAGTTGTTACAGTGTGACCTGCGGCTCGATCTCTAAACAGAGTGCACTAGTATCGTTCGGAGAGCGCCTCTTTCATCCCTGTTATAGTTGCGTCACGGTTTGAAAGACATGTATACCCATGGAAGAAACAACCGTCAAACTCAAAAATCTCCCTGGTCGATCGTCGTCGTCCATCGAAGGCGTATTGTACGTGAATATTGGGGCGGGTTTTCTCGTCTATCAACGCACCTGTATCCTCCTTTGGGCAGGATGGCTATCGTACGCACGCCAAACCATTCTTCAATGATTTATCAACGACTATTCTCCTTTTATGGTGACTCATAATCTTTTGAAAGGCAGATTCGTTTTAATGATGTCCTAGCGTTGCTCATCATTTGGATATGATTCACTCTAATTAACAATACACCAGCTATACCAAATTTGGTGTTACTCTGAATAAATTTTGTCAATATATTCATGATAGTGTGCACATCAATTTGGTCACACCTACGGTACGAAACACCTACCGGTTTGTCCAGTTTATTCTCCGTATTCGTGATCGTCAATCAGATTAAATCGTAAGTTGCCGTACCTCTAAGCAAATATGTCAATAGACTAGAGAAACACGTCATTAGGTAATACACCGGACTAACATTCGCAATCAGAGGTTTGAATCGAACTAAAATATCCATGCCCAACGTGTTTAACTGACTATTCGTTCGTCCTTTCTCTTTCATTATGGCAAACGAGTCGTCAGTGTTATACGAGAGGCAGAGTCAAAAATGTGGTTTATATCGGCATTATCGGATTTAGCATTGCCTGACGTAGAGGATTTAGCATTGTCGATAGAGTCGTCAGTTGTAAATGTATTTAACGTTTGTTCCTTAGACCCTAAAAAAGAGAGAGGATATTAGATAATAGTTTAGATAATAGATTAAACACCACTCAGAATGGATAAATAATAATAAAATTGTACTTACTTTTGCCAAAAGACGAGCGCTCAATATTTTGTTACCTGACAGCTTCTTTTCGCTCAGCACAACAGATAAATGAAACTTTGATAGGAATAAATTCTTCTTTTATATTCGCCGACTCGTTGTTTGATTCCTTATTAGTTTTTCATTACACTATAAAACCTTAAGACGATACTAGTCTTGTTTTTACACACCTTGACTAACACCGCGAATTGTTCACTTGCGCTCCGCCCGCGTGTTGGTCGATACGGAAATCGCTGTCGATACGGAGATAGCGTCAGGAAATTTTTGTCATAGACGACGGAACTGTTGAAAAAAAAATACTAAGCGCTTGAAATTAATATCATAAGTTCGGTGAGCATATTACATTTCTAATAACATAAGTAAAAATGGCAATGTTTAATCCGCAAGTGTGCGGTTACATAGTACCAGACTATTGGAACAAATACCAATGTGCAGAGGTGCATTGGTGAGTACGGCGTTTCGTAGGTAATTAAATCTTATAACAATTCCAAATCTATCTAAATATGATTAATAAACATAACAACTACTGTATAAGTGGATATGATGTTTCGAGCGTGGTACAACATTAATAGACGTCAACTACCGTTATTCATAACGTCACACACTTTTGACATCACAGAATATAATAATGTATTAAAATCTGATTTAATCAATTATTAGACGTCCTTCTCTTGTGACGTCACTGCCATATGGATATTTTAGTTACACTATCCTCTCAAATGTCATATTAACAGCTGTTGGCTGAGTGCCAGAAATTGAACACGGCTACCCATTTACTATTGAAACATTTGGGAACAAATTAGGATTATTTTATTAAATGATCGGTCAGGAATGACGAGTGTGAAGTTTAAAAAAACGGTTTGGAACGTTTCTTTCAAAAATGAAAGAGATCACTTTTATTTTCAATGAGTTATGGTTAACGCTATTGTATTTTAATAAATGCAAATAAAACTTATCTTCCCTGAAATACTTATTATGTGTGCGTGTATATCTTGAACATTACTGGAATATTTCAGCGCGTACATTAGCTATTTAGCTTTATTATCTGTGATCGGAACATGAGGAGTAATAATTAATTTGGATTGAAAAAATTTGGACTGTAAATACATAACATAATCAAGAGATAAATGCGAATTCACAATGAATGGAATACATATTTACCTCGGTTAAAGTTTTGCTGTTGAATCCATACGGTCGGGAAGAGTTGCATATTCTATTTAATCTAGTTTCGTTTCGACATACCATGTCCTCTAGTTGAGCAAGCCAAGCATAGTTGGGAGCGAACTGATGAACATCTTTCTTTTCCAACAACCACTGTAAACATAGTGTAGTATTAGTATATAGTGAAATTAATAATAAATCTATCAGAACTATCCTCGTGGAAGGCGGGAAATGGCTGATAATTTACGATTTTGTCCACTACAGAACTATGGTATTTATGTTTTCATTGGATCATAAAATTCTGGTTTATCTAAATTTAAAGTAATTAAGTGGAAGTTTAAATTGAACGCTTAAAATTCATTTAGAGAGGGGTGGTGACTAGGAAGATTTCTTTAAAGGAGGGCGATTACTATTTTGATAGCCATTCTAACACTATAACCCTAATCCTATATGCCTTGTGAATGGTAAATGATAATTAGTTGGGTGTATAATACAATGTTGGATGATGTATAAAATATGAAAAGGGTTTTGTATTTTTTGGATGAGACGCAGGGATGTTGCTATAATTTTGAATGCATAATAAGATTTTAAGGGTGAGTTATTAGAATTAGAGATGCCACTTGTGCATGTTTAATCAGATTTTGGTATTAGTCGTTATTCTAACGCAAACTCCGTTAGGTTAAAAGATATTAATTATCTCTGGGCAAAGTGCTGATAAGTTCGAAGTAGCGGGTTGGAGGAGATATTAAAGTTTTGTTTTCGGTGATTCGGTCCATACAAACCCTCTAGTGGGAAAATCGTACGATTGCTACGTACCGTCCACCATTGAACGACCAAACTACAGTAATACCGAGTGCGCTCTCGTAAACGGCTCACCCAGCGCACATGAATTGGGTCAAACTTATCTAGATCACGCCAACTAGCTCTAAGAGTAATTAAGATAAATCTACAATTTGTGTTTGATTAATAACTTTATAGAAAATAACTTTGTAGGCAAATGTACATAGGAATTGTCGCACCTGTCATATCATGTTAGAAGATAAACTAAATTGTAATAACTTATGTGTATATTGTGCAATTTAACTATTATTAGCACCGCGTCTTACTACCCGTTCGGGTTATACGCACTTACGCTAATGTGTAATGGTAGGGTGATTGTGAGATGAAATGAAGGACTTACAGTTTAACGTGGAATCCGAACCACGGTGGCGACCTGGCATTCCCCACATTCACAAGATGTCTTGTCAGAGGTGAAGGATGGGTTTGGCAATCAGTGCAATTTAACTATTGTTATTAATAAGTCACGGGACCAGTTAACGACTAGGAGGATTAAATTGAAAAAACGAGTAAAAGTAATAAATTCTCAATTCTCGGCCTTATGGCTAAGCTCGACGTTACGTATTTCCTCGATCTTTGGTCAGTACGGTTTTGTTAATACGGTTTTCGCACCTAGTTAAGCCAAAAAATATCTAAATATTACAAATATCATTAACAGTGTCGTCTACTAGATTGTGATCATCAAATGTTTTTCAACTGTTCTTCAACTGTTCGTCAACTGTCCGTCCGAAGTCCGCAGAATCAACAACATCAACATCACTGGCCGGTGCTCGAAGCCGGCCCAGTAGAAAGTGAGAAAGTGGTTCTGCGGCCTATTGTACTGTCCTAATCGTCTTGTTCTGTGTTGTGCTGCGTTCGACCGAGTTTACCTGAGTGTATTTTACGACCCAATACGGTTACAAACTAGACTTCCCAGCTATAAAGGTGTGGATAGCACCAGTGCCGGGTAAACGTTGGTAAATCCTTCCACCTCAGTACGCCAAATTTGAGAGATAGTACGGCCAATAGCTCCGGCATTTGTGGGCCGATTTTAACAATTTTTGTGTCGTTCTGTTCGTTGTGAAGTGCTCTACGTTCTCGTCCTCTGTGTCGTCTTCCGATCGTAACACCCGCCCCACTGGGGTAGGGAACACCTGAACAAGTCACCGTGACACCATGCACCACCTTCCAGTGAGCGTGGTGCCCATATCGAGGGAGGGTACGGTGCAGGCCGTCGCCAGGACCAACCCGGCCGCCACCATGGCGGTCAGCACCTCTACCACAACGACTACCACCATCACCACGACCAGCAGTGTCTCCACGGGGTGCATCGTCACAGCCTCCGTGGGGGCCACCGCCACCGCCGGATACACAGCACCCCTGAGTACCCAGGCCTCATTAGTCCTGGGTACAAACTCCTACCGAAGTCTCTACACGTCGACTGAGGACCGGCTCGCGGCCATCCGACAGAGGGCCCAGGCCGCCGCCGACGCCCTGGGGTTGGCCTTAACCCCCGTCCACGGACCTCTGGGCCCCCCAGTCGTGCCCAAGCCCCCGCAGGAAGTCCCCCAGCCTCAGCGGACCACCCGGCCGGCCAAGGTGGCCAGCTCCTCGGAGGAGGAGGGGGATCAGCTCGACACGGGGGACTGGGCCATAGTCCCCCCAGAAGACGTCGCCGTGCCTCGGCACGGAGGCGTCTTCTGACACCGCCGGGGCCTCATCCACCACATCAACAAAGACCACACGAAAGTGGAAGAGCCGGGATGCGGAGCGCAGGAGCCCTCCCAAGAAGTCGGCAGCCAGGAGCGGTCGCTCCTCCAGCCGGACTGACGGCCTCCCGGCAGCTTCATCTGGGTGCGAGTAGGGACCCCCGAGGGGCACAGGCTGCGGCCGGTGCCGCCCCCGGGAGGACCCGTGTCTCAGCCGCTGGCGACTCCAAGGGTTCGGGTGCGATCCGCAAGGATCCCCGGCCTGATGTCAGGGCTAGCGCTAACCCTGAGAGAAGCGGGACCCAAAGAGTCCCGGTGATAGTGTGCGAAGGGGATTTCCGTGTGAACCCCTTCACGGCCAACAAGGCACTCAGCCGCGGACTCGGAGGTGATCTCCGGATAAAGTGGTCCTCCAACAGGGTGACGTTCTCCGTCTTCACCCTGGAGGATAGGACCATTCTACTGGAGAGACTCATCTCTCAGGGATATCAGCCCTTCACTTATCCCCTAGACAGCGAGAGAGACGGGCGGCTCGTGGTCCGCGGTCTTCCGTTGTGGACCCCCGCACAAGACATCCACTCAGAACTCACTGAGATTGGATACGCTGTGAGGAGTGTCACACGCTTAAGTGCGCGCGCTGCCGGCCAGGATCAGCCGGAAAAGTCGTATCCTCTCTTCCTTGTAACAACTCTGGTTGGACGCCATCAGTTGCAAGCATTGTCAAAGGAGACGGTTATCTCGAAAGTGCGAGTCACTTTAGATGAGAGACATCAATCTTATGAAGTCATCCTTGAATGTAAAAAGTGTGGGAAGACGTATGATAACAAACATGGTATTTTGTGTCACACAGTCAAGTGTCCCGGTAAGAAGCCGGTGAGAGAGTATAGGTGTAAAGACTGTGGTGAAAGCTTTTCTTCTCAAATTGGCCTATCACAACACACTAGACATAGGCACCCAATTACAAGGAATGAAGAAAGGATGGCTGGGATTGTGAATAGAGTTAGGGGCAAGGCCCCACCCAGTGGAGTTGGGAAAGTATTTTCGGAAGCAGAAATACTTACGATGATAGAACTTGAATTGGCTCTCGAAGGAGAGAAGCTCATTGCTAAACGTATAGCTGAAGTACTTGGCAATAAAACTGCTAAGCAGGTGCGGGATAAAAGGCGAGATCCCAGCTACATACGAAGATTAAAGACCTCAAGATGTATTTGTGGCGACATTTACAATTGCAGTTGCAATTCTGTGTTCGATAAGAGTCTTCCTCATTCCCCTGTGATTAGGGAACTGAGGAAGAGACCCGTCAGACCGCTACAGAGGCTAGACGAGTTGAGTGAAACGGAATCCGAGGGGGATTTGAGTGGAGGAGGTGATGAAGGAGAGGATGGAGATGCTACGTGGAGTAGTTTAGACGAAATTCCTCTGAGTGAACTAATGGCTAAATTAGCTTCAGATCCTGTAGTGGAAAGGATTGAGGCGGAAGAGACTGTGCTGGAGATTAGGGATGGTGAAGTGGCTGTGGTCGTGGACCCGGATAGGGCTGAATGGATCGAAGAGCTCCAGAGATATACAAATAATCTTAGTTGTAGTCCTGGAGTGAAAAGTTCTGGAGAAATTAACAAGCTGCTAGCAGAGATCAAAGAATTAATGGTGGCTCCCCCTTTACAGGAGTCGCTGGATTCAATATATGAGAGGATAATTCCTCTATTTCCACAGAAAGCTGAAGGCGGAAAAGGACCAGATAGAGGTAAGGGTAAGGTGGCATATCGGAAATGGAAGAAGTACCGGTATGCCAGGACGCAAGACCTGTATACTAAAGACCCTGGTTTGCTGGCTAAATGCCTTAGGAATGGTATCGACCATATCGCGCCTAATATGGGTGAAGTGGTTAGGAGCGATGTGGTCGAGTTATACCAGTTACTATGGGGTACACGGCCTACCGTACGACTGGATGGATGGGATCCAGTACAGGGCCCTATTGCCTTAATGGATTTTATGTTCCCTATTATGGTTGACGAGATTAAAGTCAAGGTTCAGAAGACCAAGAAGTCCGCGGCCCCCGGCCCTGATGGGATAAAGCCGGGTGCCCTTGTCGGCAAGGGAATTAATACCCTTTTGGCTGGATTGTTTAATCTCTGTTTGAGTTGGGGGTTGCTCCCCACCAAATGGAGTGATAATAGGACGACCTGATACCCAAGGAGGGTAAAGACCCTAAGATGATTACAAACTACAGACCTATAACTATCAGCTCGGTAGTTAGTAGGTTATTCTGGGGTCTTATGGATCAGAGACTCAGGAAAGTAGTAAAATTAAATCCCCGACAGAAGGGCTTCACTAAAGAGCAGGGGTGTTTCACCAATGTGAGGTTGCTGGTTGAAATTACCCGGCTCATGAAGAATGGCAAAGGTGGAGTGGGCATACAATTAGACGTTGCTAAAGCCTTTGACACAGTCCCCACGAGGCCATAGGGCCAGTTCTGAGACGACAAGGAATACCAGATGCAATTGTTCGGTTGGTGGAAAGAGCATATGCGAATGCAAGGACTTCTATTAAACATCAGGAAGGGGATGTGGAGATACGCTTGCAAAGAGGGGTTAAGCAAGGTGATCCCTTCTCCCCCCTGATGTTCAACATGGTGCTAGATGGGCTCATTATGGAGCTTGAATCCATGCCAGGATATAGTGTGGGTGAGAAGAATATATCCTGCATTGCATTTGCTGATGATTTATTTTTATTTGCGGACAGCGCGGAGAAAGGCCAAGCACTTATGGACAAGACGGTGGAGTTCCTGGGGAGCCTAGGCATGGGTGTCTCGGCTGCTAAGAGTTCGGCATTTGAAATAATCACCGGAAGAGATACGTGGGTATTGGGAAACCCCAGGATCGAAATCGGTGGTGTCGATTTACACTCAGTTAAACCGGACGAAACTATTAAGTATCTAGGGATGGGATACTCTTTATGGTCCGGAATTGATAGCCGGAAAATAATAGCTGACCTTGAAGAGGTACTACATAGAGTGGAGCGTGCCTCCTTGAAGCCTTATCAGAAGCTTAGGCTGGTGAACACATATTTAATCCCTCATTACATGTATCAGATGGTAATTGCGATGGCATCTGGTAACATTTTAATTGAATTTGATGATGCTGTCCGTAGGAGCATCAAAAAGATGTTGCATCTGCCAAAATCAATTGCAGATGGGGTTATCTATTGTAATAACCGTAATGGAGGACTGGGATGCCAAAGGTTGGAGGAGTTGGTCCCTAGAGTGGCTCTAGGGGCTGGGCTAAGGCTCCTTGATGCTGAGGACCCTATTATTGCAGCCATCAACGGGGGTGCGCTCATGAAGGCGGAATTGAAGAGGATGGCTTGTAATGCCAGGATAGCATATCCTTACACCAAGGTAGACCTCCTTAAATACAAGGAAAGATGTAAGAAGCAAGAAATTGACAATTGGGCTAGACTGACAGCTCAGGGTAGGGCTGTTAAGTCCCTGGTCAACGATAAAATAGGGAATTCCTTTCTTAAGGACCCGACATTACTCAAGCCATGCAGATTCATAACGGCCCTCCAGCTGCGGACCAATACTGGAGGGGACAGATCGAGTCTGCATCGAGCAATACCCCAACAGGATCTGTTGTGTCGTAAATGTAGGGCCAGTCGGGAGACTCTGGCCCACATTTTAGGACAGTGTATTTATACGAAAGCGCCTAGAATAAGGCGACATAATGAAATTCGTGACCTTATTGAGGGCCGCATCCTGAGTGCTGGGAAGGGTGCGGTGGTCACGAAAGAGCCAGAGGTCGAGAGTCCTAACGGAGGGAAACTCAAACCGGACTTGGTCGTGAAAAGCCAGGAAAGGGTCTTCGTGGTCGATGTAACAGTCCGCCATGAAGATGGGGAGTACCTCCAGAAGGCTAGGGCAGACAAGACAGAGAAATATTCGCCCTTGTTGCCAAAGTTGACTGTGGAATTTGGCACACAATACCCTGGCGCAGTTCTTCCAATCGTATTAGGGACGAGGGGGGCGATGCCCCTCCCTACGATAGAATGCTTAAGGAAACTGGGATTAGCCGACCCAGGCCTTCTAAAGACGATCTCGATGATAGCGCTACGTAGTTCGATCGAGATATATCATGCATTCTTAGACTACGATGGAGGACTGTTATAAACCGGCAAGCACCGTCTCGTGTGATGTCCTTTCTTTTAACTTTACTATTCTGCTTTTAATCTTCTCTTTTAATATGTTAGTTGGCTATATTTGTTTGTAAGTCCAACGTAACGTCTCTCTGGCTATATATGCTTGTAAGTCCAGGTTTCTTCTTCTTCTTTAATCTTATCCCCCCTTTACAGGGATATTTTATTTTCTTTTATCCTATTTTATATTTTATTATCATTGCCTCATATTGAGGTTTTTAGCCTTATATTCTTACTTCTTCATATTGAAGACTTTTTCTGTTTTATTCTCTTTTATATCTTTTTTCTGAGACGGTGCGAGTCCTACCTGGAACTACACCAGGAGGGCGGCGGTTCGCTATGCGAGTGGGCGCCTCCGCGAGGCTTTCCCCGGGCAACATGCTGTGCATGGCCAAGACCCATCTCCTACGGGAGGCCGCTTCCTAATTTCCCCCCCCTCGAGAAGAGTTCCGGCAGTGGTGGCCGGCGCTAGGGGACTTGATATTGCTTCTCTCTCGTTTTAATCTGGCAAGAGGAGAAATTTTGGTAATCTTCTTGTCTTCATGTTACCAAGGGTTGTGCCGAGACTCCAACGGCGTCAAATAAAAGGAGGAAGTTGGTGCTTGCCACCACCAGACGGCCGTCCCGGGGCTCTTGTCCCTGGAGGCGGTCGCCGTGCGGCTGTTGGGTGCCGCGTACTCCATCACTCTCGTTTGCGTTTACGGTCCACCAGCGGTGGTCCTGCAGGTGGCCGATTTAGCCGTATTGCGTGCTATCGACGCTATCGACGCTAGCGTTGTGCTAGCGGGCGACTTCAACGCCAGGCACGTCTCTTTGGGGTGCGTGGCGTCTCAAGCGCGTGGTACGGTTCTAAGGAGGTTTGCCGACAGGACTGGCCTATTTATCCACCGTCCTCATCTGCCCACCTACTTGCCAGATCACCCTCGTCACCATCCCAGCTACCTGGACCTGATCCTGACCACGAGGAGGCCGTTTCTGACACCTCTGGTCACCCATCTCTCCCACTCCTCCGACCACAATCCAGTGACCGGTGTTATGCGATTTCTTCCCCTCCAGACGAATGCGCCGCCATTGTTCAACTACCGACGCGCGGATTGGCCTAGATTCCAGGCTAGGTTGAACCGTGTTGTGGCCCCAGCTGTACCTATACCCGACGTGGGGGAGTTGGACCGTCAGGTTCAGCTCTTCACCACCTCCCTTCTGTCGGCGGCGGAGTCCTCGATTCCGATCCGTCGACCCACCTTGTTGGGCCCCCCACTCCCCCCGACCTGATAGACGACATGAGGCTCCGTTATAGAGCGCGTGCTCTGTGGCAGAGAAGTCGTCTCCCCGTGTCCGGGAGATATACGTCGCGCTCCGCTTTCACTGTCGGCGCAAGCTCAGACAGTGGCAGAGGGAGGCTAAGCGCCGTCTTGCCGCTCTCGACACAAAGGATCTCTCCTTGTGGCGTCATCTGAAGGGGATACGACACAAGAAGGATCTGATCCCCGAGCTCCGCGTGGCCGGCGGGTTGGCGTCCTCCGCCACAGACCGGTCAGAGGCTCTGGCGGTAGGATTCCAGGCTAGCTTCGCGAGGCGACCGGGATCATCGGAGAGAGATCAAGCGGATCCCCCGGGGCACTTCCTTCCCCCGGTGGCAGGTCAACCCCCGTACCCCGACCTGCGGCTGGTAACCCCCTTCGAGCTGACATGGTCCGTGGCGAGGCTTCGCGCCGCGTCCGCTCCCGGGTTGGACCGGATATCCCCCTCCTCCTGGCCCACCTCCCTCGTAAAGCCTTCGTCGTTCTTCTACGAATCCTAAACGCAATGTTCATATTGTACTTTCCCGCGCAATTGCGGGTGGCTACCGTCATACTCATCCACAAGCCCGGGAAACCGCCCGGATATCCATCATCCTACCGTCCTATCTCTCTGCTCTCTTGCGTCGGCAAAGTCGCCGAAAGACTGATCTTGACCAGTCTGGAGGCCTGGCTGGAGGTGCACCCCTCCTGCCGGATCACCAGTTCAGCTTCCGGAAGGGCCTGTCGACCACCCACGCCGTCGCCACGGTCGTTGACCGGGTGACGGAAACGTTCACAACGAGCGTCGCCATTCTGGCTTCGTCTTGTTGGACGTGAAGGGTGCCTTCGACAGTGTGAGCCACCGAGGACTTCTCACGGGACTTACAGAAGGAGATGTAGCAGGGTGGAGGGAACTCCGGCTTCTGCCTTTCCTCCAGGACCGCTCCTTCAGAGTGGGCGTGGACCACCAGTTGTCAACCCCTCGTCCTGTAGTCTCTGGAGTCCCCCAGGGCTCCTGTCTTTCCCCCCTACTTTTCTCCCTCTTTGTGCGTGACGTGCCCGTCCCACAAGGGGTCCCACTGTTCCAGTATGCCGACGATACAGCTCTACTGGCGACCTCCGCCGATGCCGCGGTGATCCGGGCCAAGCTCACCATGGCATTAAGAGGAATAATCGCTTACCTTAATTCCAAATCCCTAGCAGTGAACGGTACGAAGACGTTGGCGATTCTGTTCACCGCCGCAGACCGGGTCCCTTGCAGCCCCCCCGCGTCGCGGGAGAAGTGGTTCAGTGGTCACAAACAGTGAAATACCTGGGAGTGACCCTGGACCGTCGCTGCAACTGGGACTCGAACCTGAGAGCGTCTGCAGGAAGAGCAAGGGGTGTCATGCTAGGACTGGCCCCACTACTGCGCCCAGCCAGCCCGTTGAACCACGGCCATAAAATTAGACTGTTCCAGGCTTGTATTATGTCCCTCCTTCTCTACGCCGCGCCTGCCTGGGTTTACCTCCCCCACTACCGCTTCTCCCCGCTCCGAGCTGTCTATCACCTGTTTTTAAGGTTGGTGCTCGGACTCCCCCCCCCACCCAAACCCGGATCCTGCTAGACTTGTCTGGCCTCCAACCCTTGGACGTGATCATCCGCGGGTTGGCAGTGTCCTTTTTCTCACGGTCGCAGGCCAGTCCTAACGCGATCGTCAGGGGCATAGGCGTTTACGACCCCCTGCTCTTCTTCTCAGACGCATCAGAGACGGTGTGGTGGGCCCCCCCGCCGGACACGGATGACCCGGGAGGTAGTCTGTGGCGTTGAGGAGCGAACGCTCCTGACCACGGCCGAGGCCGGCTTCACCAGGACGCGGCTCCGGTGCTCTGCGAGACCCCCCGGCTGGCGCTCAGTCTGCCCAGAGCGCCCGTGTGTGTCATCATCCAGCGACCGCCTCCCCAACCCCACCGACCAGCTTGTGTGGGTTGGTCTGTTCTCACTCTGGACTCAGTTATCACCCCACATATAATCAGCTCAATACATAACTTTATTATTATTAACTTCAAAGCCAGTTTATTTTTTTTCTATTATATCAACATTATTATTTTTGAATCTGGTTCACTATCTGTGCACCCAAATTGGGTTGGCCGCTTCTAGTACTCGCCTCACTCTGAATGAAGAGATGAGGCGAGGAAAAACTTGTATATATTCTTTCTTGTTATATGTCAAATAAGTGTTATACGTCGTTATTTGTGAGTGTTTTAATCAGTGTCTACGTCTCCAACCACACCTTACAGCAGGTGTGGGTTGGTCTTCTATGGCCCTAAAGCACATCTCTGGCCTAAACAGACTATCATTATTGCTTATATCAAATCATTTTATTTTATATTTTGTCAAGTCTGGTTCACTCTCCGTGCGGCCAATGTGGGTTGGCCGCCTCTAGCACCCGCCTCACTCTGAAGTAGAGATGAGGCGGGACAAAATCCACTGTAATATATTGTATATACTGTGTTAAATGTGTGTGCATCGTTTCCTCGTTTGTCTCCGTTTAATAAAGACGTCTATGTTGTCCTAGCCGGTCCTCGAACTGAGGGCCGGTGTAACCCTAAGTCTCCCAGTGTTACAAACTATCCTCTCCACTGCCTGTCCTACCAGTCCTACCAACCCGGTACCATCCCCAGCCTGAATTCCCCATAATTCACTATAGACCGCCCAAGGGGGTGGGTAGTATTCCCACTCCCGAATTTCATCCCGAAATTTTTTATTTCCCCCCTTCACCCGAATCCTACACCAGAACGGCCAAAAATGCCCCCTGGGAAAAGTAAAACTTCATTTCCCGTGAGAGTTACGTATGAATTTCATACGTAATCCTGGCGGAGTACTAATCGTCCCCCCGAACCGACCCCGGAGACTCGCTCGGTACATGACCGTGCCATGTCCGGTAGTCGAACCGGGGTTGGTCGGTTCCGAGTCCGTCCCTCCTTTTTCTCTCCCCTCTTCTCTATAGCCGTATCTCGACCCTTCTTCATACATTCCTCCTCACTCCCTCGCCCCGTTTTCGCTCCACAGCCCCTTTCACAATTCCTGTTTCCTCCCGCGTCTCGCGGGGGAAACCTTCACTCCCACCGGTCCAATCATCTTTATTTGTCCCTCTCTTTGGTTATCCACACCCTATGCGGCAAAAATCGCCCACAGGGTAAAGTTTATTTTATTTTCCCACCAGGGCTACGTATGAAATATCTGCGTAGCCCTGGCGGAGTACTAATGTTTTTCTCCGACCAACCCCGGCGGCTCAGCCGACCGGGGCTACTCCTCCTCCGCTATTTCATTTCCTATTCCCATGTTTCTTATTTATCGCTCCTTTGTTTCTGCTTCTGCTCCCTCTCTCTCCTTTGTACTATGTGTATTTTTTAACGGTCCTGGCGACCCAATATGTGCTATGGGGTGGGTTTTTATACCTATTTTCCCACCCCCAACCTATAGATAGCAGTCTTCAGCCCGCCAGGGCGCCATTGTCTTTCTTTTTGAGAGTTGTATTTTACGTCCATGTCGTGTCCGTTTTCGAGAGCCCTTCGGGGCTGGTGTCAACTGTCTGTCCTATATGTTTCACATGTTTTATTTATGTTTTTACGTATATATGTGTTAACACAATAAATAAACGCTTACAAACAAACAAAGATCTACGTTTAGATCTTGCGCGCGAGGCCTGGTTGTTTTGAATTTTGTTATTTCTGTGCGGAGCGGGGGACAAACGCGTCCAGTTCGGGCACTGTCGGGACTAGGACTGAAGCCTAGTTCCGGAACAATCCGCCGAGGGCGCTGCCCGGTGTTGTGATCGTCTTGTGTTGTTTATTTACCGTCTGCATTGTTTGTTTACGTTTTGTGTCAGCTCAAGGAACAGTGAGTGTTGTCAAGGCGTGACTAACTTTCTCGCCTCCCGCCCTGTCCAGGGGACGGAGAGGTCCGGCACCACCGCCAAACGCCGTTTGGAACTAGTACCTATCGACCGGAATAGTTTTCGTCGGGCGTACTGACCGGCAACTACAAAAAAAATATTTTTATACTACGGTTTTACTTACCATTGACTGGATGCTACATCTCCTTCTGTCTTTCCTCCTAGGAGTTTGAGGGTGTGTATCTTTGACTGGAGACTTCCGGGACGGCAGTGGGGATTCAGATTAACCGGGGGCCATGCACCAGTTACCGGTGGCCCCGCCCCCCACCACCAGACAGGGGGAATACCCAACGATCGCCAGATGTCTAGCCACTGTGACCGCTGTGACATTCACCACGACCACCGCGGTGTGCAGTGTGTCTGCGTCTACCACCGCCGCGGTGGGACACTATGCCGCCCCAGCCGGGGTCGACTACACCAAAGAGAAGGGGGCGGCCTTCCACGCCTCCGTATATGGATTGTCGAGGGATCGACTTCATGAAACTAAGGGGCTCACGCCTCTGCCGGAGAAGATCGCCACCCCGGAAGGGGAACCATGCCTGACCCCTGGAGGGGTCACCCCAATGGATTTGACACTGACCGCGCCCACAGCCATCTTGCCGGCACCCCGGCCAATCCTGCAGCGCCTCCTCCACCAACCATGGGAGAGACGGCCTCCGGGCCGACCGAGATCGACGAGACGTTGGCCAACCCATACGAGGTGCCTGATCAATCCACTTGGAGCTTATTCTCCCCAGACGACGAGGCACCCTCACCGATGGATTCTCCACTTGACGTGAGGGACGTGGGGCCCCAACCCACCACCGAGCCGGGCTGGACGACGCAGCCAGCCCCTCAGAGGAAGAGCAACACGGCACCCCAGGGCACTATGAAGAAGACGGCAGTGGACTCAGGCCCGCGCCCCAACAGGTTCGACGCCCTGAGGAACCTGCAGCCAGAAGACTCGGGTGAGTTTGCGCCTCCCGTTTATGCAGGCAGGCGCTCGCGCCTAGCCGATCCGGTTCCTTCCGGGTCTGGCGCAAAGTCGGCCTCTGCCGTGGGACCGGTGGACCCCCCGGGGCCGTGTCAGGGGCGGGGCCCGAGGCCAAGGCGACTCCAGCCAAGGCCAAGCCCGCCCCGTCCCGGGGTCCAACCACGTCGTCGGGGAAGGGTGCAGTACCCAAGGTCCCCGGCAAACCGACCGCATCCCAGCCCGCGCCCGCTAGTACCAGGAACGAGCGAGTCCCGGTAATCGTCTGCGAGGGTAACTTTAAAGTCAACCCCTTCACGGCCACAAACAGACTGAGCCGGAAACTCGCTGGGGGTCTCCGCCTGAAGTGGTCGACCAATCGTGTCACGTTCTACGTGGACACGTTGGCCGACCACTCCGTTCTCCTGGAGACGCTGGTACAGTAGGGGTACCAGCCCTATACTTTCCCAACTGACGGTTGTACGAGACGGGAGTCTCGTAATTAGAGGATTGCCGGTGGACCTCACCGTGCGATGAAATCCAGGCCGCCCTGATGGATAAGGGTTATCAGGTGAGAAGGGTCACCCGCCTGGGAGCGAGGCCTGCCGGGCCAGATCAAGAGAAGCGGCCTTTCCCGCTCTTTCTGGTGACGCTGGTAGGGCGCCAGCAGCTCCAGAGATTGTCGGGCGAGACCGTTCTCGCGCATATGAAGGTGTCCCTGGAACCCTTCAGGCGCAATAATGTGGCCCAGCAGTGTCATCGCTGTCAGGGGTTCGGTCACCCTTCCATCGGGTGTTTCCGTCAGGAGCGGTGTGTCAAGTGCGGTGAGGCTCACGCGTCCTCCGCATGCGAGCGCCCTCGCGCAGACCCAGCACGTTGCGCCAACTGTGGGGAAGCCCACCCAGCCAACGCCGGGATCTGTGCACACAGGCGCAGGTTCGTCGAGTCGCGTCAGCGACCGGCCAAGCTCGCCCGTCGGCCCGACCCTCTGGTCGTCTCGGACAACGTGCCCCTCCCACTCTCACTAACGCCTGGGCGTTTCCGGGGTTGCCCGGAAGCGCCTCCTACCGCACCGGCCGCGGGCCCGCAACCCCCTCGTTCCCACGCGGGTTCCGCGCGTCCTCCAGCCCATTCCGACCAGACCTCGGACTTTCGGTCCTTCAAAGGGCTATCCGAGATCTGGGATCTTCTTCGCCCCCTCAACATCTGTTCCCGGCTTCCTTACCTAAAGGAACGCCTTGCCGCCTTCGTCGCCACCCCTGACTGGTCGAAGCGGTTCGAGATCCTGTTCGAGGCTCTTTCTAACCTCTTTTGATCGCTCCCCTCCGTATCCTTCTCTGGAATTGCAGGTCACTTACTCACAAAGTCCCTGAGCTCCTTCTGTTGATGTCCGACCACGCCGTCGACATCGCCTTCCTTACCGAGACGTGGTTCACGGAGGCTTCCGTCTTCCAGGTACCCGGGTTCCTATGCCACCGGGCGGACCGAGGTGGTCACCGGAGGGGGGGGGGGTTGGCCCTGCTTGTGCGGGGTACTCTGCAGCACCACAGCGCGGCCGTCCTAGGATTCGCGTCCTGGAGGTCGTGGCGGTGAGGCCGTTGGGTGCCGCGTACTCGATCACGATCGCGACCGTCTACGGCCTTCCCGGGGTCCCCCCGTCTGTGGCGGACCTGGCGGTCTTGAGAGGTCTCGACGCCAGCGTTGTGCTGGCGGGAAACTACAACGCCAGACAAACCGCGTTAGCCAACTACGCCACCGAGGCGGGTCCCAGAGAAATAACCTGGCCCAGCAGTGCCATCGTTGCCAAGGGTTTTGACACCCCTCCGTATCTTGCTTTAGGAGCGATAAGTGTGTCAAGTGCGGGGATGCACACACTTCAGAGGCCTGCGAGCGTCCACGCATGGAACCCCGTCAGATGCGCCAATTGCGGGGGCCCCCACCCCGCTAATTCCAGCATCTGCGAGGTGCGCAAACAGTTCGTCGACTCCCGTCGGCGCACAGTCACTGCCTAAGCCCCAGTTTCGTCTGGCCCACCCTCCCCCCTCGTCAATGCCTGGGACTTTCCCAGTCTTCCGGGAAGCATAGTCCCTGATGCAGGATATACATAAGGAAATCAGAATAGGACAAATAAACGGTAGTAGAAATGCCGTGGTACTTCACGACATTAGGAAGGTGGCGGGAGATAATGATACGGTTATCAGGAGCATATACAATTATTACGTCCAGAGATGCTATAACGTTGATCTTAAGATACGGTCCCTCTGGACCTACAAATCAAAGAATTTGTTTAATACAGTTGACACTTGTAGGAAAATTTGTTAAAAATTATCTCCCTTTTCAACTTCAAACTGTAAAAATCCTTCATTTTCAAAAATATGTGAACAGGCTAAATGATTAATACAGAATGCCAAGCTGCAAAACGGTTTCAAACGTCCTAGTGCCTCAATTATATAACATTACAAGAGAGAAAGTGAAAAAAATTGTCCAAATAATAAATATCACAATCAAAACGGACAGCTGGACTTCACTCAGTAATGAAAGCTATCTTTCAATTAAGTCTTATCACATATGCATTAGTAATGACATGTAACTTGAATCTTCTCTTTTGGATTGTTTTAAATATGATGACAAACATACGGTCCTAAACTTATATAAGGAAAAGAAACAAGCTACCCGTGAGTGGGGTATTGCAGAAGAGGTTATTTCTTTAGTTAGTGATAATACGGCTAACGTTGCTGCGACAGTACGATTGACCGAGTGAAAACACGTCCCATACTTTGCACACAATCTTATTTAACAGTTTGGTTTACAAGAGAAAAGGGTGCTTCAAACAGAAATTAAAACAGTAGTCGAGTTTTTCAAAAGTCCTCAAGCTAGCGGCCGGCTGAAAGCAACGCAACAGCAATTGGGAAAATCCACACTAAAACTTAAGCAAGACGTTTCCACACGATGGAACTTAACCTATGACATGTTGCCTCGCATTATGTGGGGGAGATCTATAGTTGGAGCTATAACGCCTGTAGCTTCACTCCCTGCCATTTCAGAACAAAGTTCCTCAAGTGTTTGGGATGAATTTAATAATAACGTATCCACTTTGTGTAAGAAACTCTGACCCAAGAGCAGTAGGAAATAATAGAGGTCAGCAAATACATTGAAGAGCTACTGCCACCGACAACAGTGAACACACTTATTAGGTGGTTTAAAAGACGTTCATCTTACTCTACGCTTTTTGAACCAACAGAAAAAAAGATTGTGAAGTGTTGGAACTTCTGTCCCCTCCGAGAGAGTATTCTCAAAGACAGAAAAATAATAACGGAGATACGCTATCAGATGGACAGACAGATTTTATCCTTAAATGGAAATTTGTAAAAATTCCAAATGAAACTAAATTTTTTTTTAAAAACACTTTTTCTACATTTAGCCTACTGTTTGTTTGTTTATATATATATATATATATATAGTGTTAACTTTTTTCATTTTCAGCGCTTCTTTTTTATAGAACAGCTTTAAAAAAATAATTGATATTTTGGCCAGCACCAATGTAGTATTGTCCTCAACCAAGCCAAAACCATCAGGACAACCCAAACACCCGAAACAATATGAATGTTGGCTCTTGTTTTTTAGCTATAGCCCATTGCACGAAGCGAGATATAATATTAGTTATTTGATTCTGTAAACTGATATTAGTATTCTAGTAAATGTGTTAAGTTCCAAAGGGGATAATAAATAGTCTTCGGAAAGGTTGATGGTCAAAGAAGTACGTGAGTGAATGTGTGAAAGGTTACGCTGTTACCGTGGCTACGAAGGTATAGTAAAGTATTAGTGTGAAGGAAGATGTATAGGTCACCGCGAGTATCTATTCTTGGTGAGCATCCCCTAAATATCTTTCATAAAGTCTTGCCGTGGTTATAATGTATTTGTGGGGCTGTCCGAACGTCAGAGTGTCGTCTATATTTATCCTCAGGAAGCGTAAGGTGGTCCTGTTCTCTACCGAAGAATTGACACCACATGTCAAGAAGTGGTCTTAAATCCCAGAATACATTTGTTTGCCACTTTTAGAAGTCAAAACGTTCACCACAAACAATTTTTGTTTAGTTGTGTTTTTCTTTTAAACTTTTATATCTTATGGTAGTTGTCGCTTATCACCATTCCTATGGCGAATAATATTCATTAGTTTAAATGATTGAACGAGGTAGGAACTTTCAGTGCTGCCACATAGCTTAAAGCAAAATTCAGTAAATTTCTGAAGATATTTAATTATGGAATCCCGGACACCTTTTTTGGGGCACATGAATCTATCAAGTTTAATCTCCACTGTTGCAGCAAATGAAAGTACACAAACCATTTTAAAATTATTTTGTGAAGGTTGTTATTAAATAACATAACATCGGTTATTCAGCCAATTAAGGAACATACATATATATTTTGTTTTTTTGTTTAGATCTCTAATAAAACTAGAAATGTAGGCCTAATTTTTAAATTAAGGATTCTACAAGTTTAAGAATGAAAGAAAAAATACTTTAAAACTGAAATTTTCATTGGTGTTTTTTACATAAATTTAGCTTAAGTCACGCCTGTAAAAGTTACAAGTAACCCTGATAACATATTAACAATTATTATTATTGTTGTTTAAGAGGCCCATCGGCACAATGAGGTCATTAGGGCATTTAACAATACAATAAACATAGTAAAATCCCCACGGGGGAGAGACCAAATATATGATTCACCCGTAGGAATAGGCAGGTGAAAATATAATATAAAAAATAATTTACAAATATTAGAATTGTGTACAAATCTATCATATCAAAAGACTAATGATGTTTTAGATAAGGTGATTATTGAAGTTAGGAAATAGCAAATATAAGCGGTTGTAGAATGAATTATTCGAAAATTGAGAAACTATTTTAAGATAAAGATCATTCATTACTGTTGTAAAATATAAATCAACGTAATATATCTTAATTTATGAAAAAATAAATTGCGCAACGCAATAAAGTAATGTTGAACCTCAAAAGTAACGCTAATTTATATAATTTACTTGATTTTATTATCTTACTAGCTGTTGCTGCGACTTTGTTCACGTTTTCACTTCTTTTTTTTAAAATGACTCGCGCGCCACCTATTGTAAAATCCGGAAACTGAGGGTAAAAATTACTTAGGTTGTTCAAAAAAATCCGGCATTATTCCTTGTCTACATCATAAAGGGAAACTCTGTGGAAAATTTCAGCTTTCTAGGATCCAAGGGGTTTGGGCTGGGCGTTGATGAGTCAGCAAGTGAGTCAGGACTTATATATATAGATTTATTATATATGTTTATAAAATAAAATTCTATAATTCCTTACAAGTTACAAGTAAACAATAAGTTGTAAGACTTGTAGCTTTATGAAACAGCTCCCGGGAGACCTTGTATAGAGAGTGGGCCAGTTTCATAGTCAAACTTAGTACGCCTCAAGTGCGGCGCTATACTAAAATACAAAACATCACCTACCTAAACTCGAATGGAATGGGCCAGTTTCAAATGTGAAACTGGCCCATTCCAATTTGGTCTAGGTAGGTGTCATCCTGTATTTAGTATCGACTCGCACTTTGGGCGTGCTAAGTTTGACTATGAAACTGGCCCAATATCTTCATTCTCCCAAAAAAAATTTTGACTTTACATTTATTTAGTTTGCACAGCTCACCCAATTTTTTATATATCTTATACTAGATAGCTGTTGCCCGCGGCTTTGCTCGCGTGGAAGTTGATTATATACAAATACGAAAATATACATATGTATTTACAGATTAATTTAAAATATTACGTTACGTTGATGACCATAACTTGACCTCAGATCAAAAATAATGCAAGTCCAATACAAACTTTCACCCCCTTTTTCATCCCTTATTAAATAAAATTTCCAAAATTCCTGAAACATGTATTTATTTTTTTTTACGTCAATAACTGAAATACAAATTTTGTTTATGTAACTTTCAAAATGACGGACTTTCATACATATTATCATCCCCTATTTTTGACCCCTTTGGGTGGAATTTTCTAAAATCCTTTCTTAGTGGGTGGCCTACATAACAAAATGAATATACAGTCCGAATTTCATGCTTGTAACCTTGATAGTTTGCGCTCGGCGATGACGAATCAGTCAGTCAGTCAGGACATGTTATTTTATAAGTATAGATTAGTTACCACCAAAGTCATAAAAATCTACCAGTCGTTCTTTCAGTAGCTTTTAATAGAGATAGAAGGTTGAAACATTATACATATTCCTAATTAGCGTGACAATGAATTCTATTGAAATTACAACATCCTTTCAAAAATATGTTTCAGTTATGTCTACTTAAATAGGATATTAAATTAAATAGTTTAAAAAGCGAGTTAAAAAAATATAGCTTATATTTATTTTTATACATTAAAACGTATAAAATATTTTTTTCTTTATGCGCACGATCGATATTGGGTGAACATATTAAATGATGAACAGTTAGGAACTAAATGCCAACTAAATATGAAGTATGGATGGCATTACTGCTGGAACATATGTAGTAATTTAGTCGAGTAGTTCCTAAACGTGTCTTCTCCCAAAAAAATCGAAAATTGAGATAGGTACACTACTGCAATCTATGATCAATTACGCATATTTTTTCAAAAATAATTTGTTCCAAAACATTTTTTCTCCCTGTTAAATTAATAGAAGAAATATGGGTGTTGTTCCAAAACGTGTTTTATCCACCAAATGTTAGTTCCATAACTTGCCTTCTCCTTATGTTTGCAAAATAAGTCTTCTCCAAGGCTACCATGACAGTTATTAATATAATGTTGTACCAAACCCAAATCTTATCCATGAAAGTTGCATCCAACACAACAAAAATGCACTATGTTATTTTTAATAGTTCTTAAACTAGAGATTATAACCGTTTTTAATACCAGCAGAAAATAAATATGTGGGCTAAATTTTTTAAACTTTGGCATACCTGTATTTTGTTCTCTACGTCAGCTGTTGGTTAAAGTAATCTACTGTAAAGTACCTGTGTAACTTGATGTTTCTAAGGTTAATCTAACGTTTGAAAATATAGTTTCATTTGAAGAAAGTGAATGAAAATACGGTAGGAAAAATAAATTGATTGTTGATAAACGCATTCATGTGCTTAGATACAAAACGTTTTATAATTCCTTAAAGAAAAAGACTTTTAAAGTGTTGACAATCTCGTATGATTGTTAAAAAACAACAAAAGGTTCTTCCAAAAGTGCCAGACCAGTCGGCTTATTATAGCAGTCAGTTATATACTTATAACTTTATCGTTTGCAGGGGTCATCAAAAAATCCACGAGATAAGCAAAATGATTTAATCTATAACTGGCTTGAGAATGAATACGCTAAAGGTGCTAATAAAATTGCTAGTGCTGTCTTTCATAATTTGAAGACAATGACAATCGAGCCTTAAATTTAAAAATTAGACTTTTTTTCAGATAGGCGTGAGTGCCAGAACATAAATTCCTTATTATTGGAATGGCTTCTTAAGTGGCTGCTTTGTCATGCACCCCCATAGGTACACAAACATTGGAGTTTTACTTTCCCTGTAACAGGTCTATTTTTTTTTTCTTTCGGCAGATAGGGTGTTTGTTAGGATTGGGAAGAGAGTGGAAGAAAAAGAAGAAATTATTAACCCCCAGGAATATGTTGAAATTTTTTTAAAGAACATTGGAATGTAATTCAAGTAGGAAGCAATGAACGCCCAGTTTTAAATGGGAAAACAGCAGTTAAAGAAGAGCAGTTGATGCCAGGAAATTGTCATTTTAATTTTAAACCTTGCAAGAGAATTATCTTGCAACAGAACATCAAACAATAATGAACATTCGTGGAGAATCCAATTATAGAACAGACTTATGTAATTTTAAGTGTGTCATGAAGAAGGGCCACAACATTTTTGAAATAGAGCCCGAAGTTATTTCTAAAGGGATCGTCGTTAAAATAGTTAAATTAAAGGATGTTTACAACCTCTTAAATAAAACATTTTGGTGGGGGTTGGAGAGACCAGGCACATTTGTCATTCTAAAAAATTTGCTGAATGAAAATCCTACTGATCAAGCCCAGGATGATAAAAGATGTTGATTGTGGTGGTAAAAACCGGCGGCGACCGTAGAGGTCGTGGGATTTTGGAACATTCCGAGAGTTTGAAAAAGACAAGAAAGCCAGTTCTAGTCCTGAGAATAATCCCCGAACAATGGAGTTCGTTCTCAGAGCTATGTTTGTCATCGTATCCCTCTTCTGACACAATGATGTTCTCCCCCCTTGTTCTTGCCTTCCCCCTTTCCTTTTTGGGTTTTTAAGGTAATAACGCCGGTATGGAACAGCCCAGCACTTTGCCTTATTGGGTAGAAGAGTCGGATACGTGCCTTGGCTGCCCCTTTATTTAAAATGAAAAAAAAAAAAATTGCGTTTCGGCTTGAATTTTTTTTAAAAAATGTAACTTTTTCTAATCATTTTTACAACCCGTTATTTTTTTTTTTTGAAAATTTAAATTATTATCTTGGGGCAGATTTGGATTAAATTTGATTGGGTTAATGTTATGGGGTTTTTTTAAAGACTTTTATATTAAAACTTGGGATTTTTGGATAAGTTCGAGACATATTGACTTTGCTTTTCGGTCTAGAAAATTGATAAAAAAATGTTTTCGGAAATAATTTTAGTAACCCAAAATTTTTTTATTAATGTTACTTTTTGTAAATTTCTCATGCTATACTTGGTATTATAAAAAATATAAACTTAATATTTAAAATGCATTGTGAGTAATTTTGCTCTTTCATTTTATTTTTATTCGTTGTTTTAATTGTCTTCTTGAAAGAGAAATGAATTGAGGCTATTTTTATTTTGCTAATGACTGATAATTAAAGCCTGAAACTTTTTATTAGAATCCTCTCAGATTAAAAAATTGTTGTGTATTATTTAAGACGGTTTAAAATTTTCTCTGATAATTGGTAAAAAAATCTTTTTTTAGAGAGAGAAGAATATTTTTAATAGGGGATAAATGTTATTTGGGTGTGGGTTTTTCATGATAACTAATGGATTTTTTAAATTTTTTTAAATTTCCCAAGTTAAAAAAAATTTTAAGGAAGATTTAATTTTTTTTAACCTTTATCCCAATTTTTATTTTTAAAATTTTCTAAAAGTTCCTATGAATTTTTTTTCCTTATATTTATTTAAACATTCAAAATTGTTTATTGGCTTTTTCTTGAGTTAAAATTTGATTTCCCGTTTATAGAGTCCTTTTTGGATATTTATTTATTATTTTTCGTGATTCTTTTTTGGAAAGTATTTTTTTTGGATAAGAAACGAGGAAGCTATCAAAAGACTCCTTTGTTCAAAGGTTTTTTTTTTTTTTCTAAGACCTTCTCTTTAATTGGATATTAAGGGGGTTTCACAAAGAAAGTAACCCAGTTATCTACCCCGGTTTTGGGTAAACAAAGGGTGAGAAAAATTTTAAATTCCAAGGTAAATGAACCTGTTTTTTGAATTTTTCCCCCTTGTTTCTTAAAATTTTCCCCAATAAGTCGTGGGTGAAGAAAAAAAATTTACTTTTTTGTGCCTAGTAGAAATTTTTTAAAAACTGTTTATATAAAAACCCATTTGTGAGAATTTTCAAGACCACGTTTCCCCCGTCATCTGTTGGCACGCGGCATGAAAGGCTTTTCTCGCTTGTTTTGGGGGGGGATTTGGGAGGGTAGGTGTTCAAATACCGGCGCGGTGTTTCGAGAATGATTTCAATTTTACCCCCGGGCCATACCCTTTTAAAAATTTACCCATCATTTTTTCCCCGGGATTAGCTTTTTTTTTTTTTTTTAGCCCCAAAATTTACTATTTCGTTGGGTTTATTATTTTTTAAATCACACGTCTTACTCCCTGCTTTTGTTTTTCGCTTAAGTAATAATTACGCTAATGGGTTGGGAAAAATTTGGGAAATTTGGGCCCATTTAGAAAAAAGTAAACCCCAACTTTTTGCGTGAAGTGAGAGGGGAAAAACCATTTACTAACGTTCTTTTTTTATACAATTATTATTTAAAAATTTAAACGTTAATAAATTTTAGGGTTTTGGAAGGTTACTTTTTAGGGGGAGTGCCCTTATTTGTTTTGGGAAGGTGGAGAAAAATTTTTGGTAAAAAAACCCTCATTTAATTTTCACAGTTTCAAACCTCGTTCACCCCTTTCATCGGCAGTCAAGCCCACTTCTAGATTTGGCCCCCTTGGGCCCCATGCGGCCCCAAAGGGGGTGATTGCGTAGTTAAAAAAAATTTTATACCCCTTTTTGGGAAAGTGAGTCGTCGTGGGTTTAAAAAAAAAAAAAAAACCTCCAAAAAAAGGCATTTAAAATTAAAATCACAAGCATTTTCTTCCCCGGGCCTTCCAGCTTATCCTTTGGGCGGTTGTATAAAGGTGGGGGTTGGGGTTTCCCACGGGAGCGATTGCAACCGGCAGGTCTTTTTGGAAAGAAACTGGTTTCGAATGTCGCCATGACGTTGGGGACGTCGCGCCGGTAGAAGGGGCCCACAAACAAACAGTCGGGTGAGTTTTTGCCCACTCTAAGCACGAGGTCGATGGGGGGCTGGGATTTTTCAAAACCGGGCCCCCATCTCGTGATGCGGGAAGATTTGGAAAAAAATCTTATGAACGGGTTCCATTTTTCGGGGAATTTTTTTATTAAAATTTTTTTTCAGTTTAATTTTAATTATTGGGGGTATTAGGAGGGAGTTTTAAGGGGAAAAGTACCTAAAATGGCATACTCGGTTTAAAAATTGGCATAGGTGTATTTTCTCGCAAAAAATGCTGTTTGTTTTCAAATTTAGGGAATTGAGTTATTCCTTTTGTTGGCATCATTGATGCTCTTGTAAATTTGGGCCCACGTACGAAAGGGGAAGTTATTTTAAAAAAAAAGTGAAAAAATTGCTTAGTAAAATATATTTGTTATTTTTTCATTTTCAACAAAAATTAAAAAGTGTAAGGGTGAGGTATTTATGACGTATAATCGACCTTAAAAATTTTTTAATTTTTTTTGGTACTATATTTTTTTTATTTCATAGTTGGGAATTTTTGGGGTTAAAAAAGGCATTTCCCCTGTTAAGGATTTAAATGGCATAGTCTGTCTTTTTTCCCCCGGTAGTTCTTAATTTTTTAAAAACTTTTTCGTTCTAAATTTAAAACTTTTTAACTGTAAATTTGTTCCGAAAAATTTTATTTTAATATTTGAAAAAGTTGGTTTCTTAAAAAAAAAAATAAAATATTAATATTATTGTTGGTTTCTTTAAAAACTTTCACTAGGGAAAACTTTTTTTGTTTTTTTTTTACTTAGTAAAATTTCCCCTAGTAAAGTATGCCCTTTCCCCCCTTTAAATTTTAAAAATAGATTAAATTATTAGGGGTTTTTTAGATTTTATAAACCCAAAACTATTTTGTGGTTAGTTACAGTATTAGCCCCCATCTAAATACCATATTTTTGTAATTTAAAAAAATTTTTTTTTTAACCCTTTGGCCCCGGGGCGATTCCCCTGTCCCGGGTTCATTTTTCAATTTTTTGTTTTTAATAGATATTTGAATTATTTTTAAATTTTTAAATTCAAATTTTGTGCCCCAGATGGGTTTTTAAACTTACGGGAAAAGCAAAAAAGGGAGTCTGGGGGGAGAAGCTATGCAACGGGGTATTTTGGGGAGGAAATAAGGGGAAAAATGGGTTGGCTTGGCCACCCAAATGTTTGGGTGCCACAAACAAAATTTTAGAAGGGGGCCTAAATAAAAAAAAGCAGATTCAAGGGTTTTTTAGCAAGGGTTTGGGTTTAAAAAAAAATCCACATTTGACCCAAAAATTAAAACGCATTTAAAATTTCTTGAAACTAGGTTTTTTTTGGGATGACATGCAAAGATTTTTGAAAAAATTTATTACGTTGCGGGGGGAAAAAAAAATTTGGCCCCACATTCAACCATGGGGAAAAAAAAATTTTGGTTGGGGGTTGGCGGACTTTCATAATATTATCATCCATCATTATCATACATCTTATCACTTCCCTATTTTGACCCCTTTGGAGGTGGAATTTTCTAAATCCTTTCTTAGTGGGTGCATAATAACAAAATGACTATACAGTCCGAATTTATGCTTGTAGCCTTGTTAGTTTGCGCTCGGCGATGATGATTCAGGTCAGGTCAGTCAGTCAGTCAGGAATTTTTTTTTTGTTTTTAATTTTTTTTTTTTATAAGTATAGATGGTCGAAGTCTGCCCTTATCTGTAATCTGTTCAGGTTCCTCATAAGGTTTTTGCAACAACTGTAAAAAAACAGTGGGCGCACACTTACAAGCACTGAGAGAGGCTTGATGTTTCAAATGGTCGTTTGCATGGATCCCGAGAGATAACTTTGTCCTCTGCTTTTGATAATCCCCAGGAACGAATTAATAGATGGAGGTCCCTTTAGGAACTTCGTGGTTATTGCTCAGAGAGTGGATGGATGATGGAGAGGTATTTTTTAACATGGCTTGCAAATTTCATTAACTATGTTAAGGCCTAGTAAGGAGAATAAAGTGTTATGATTGTTGACGGTCATCGAGTCACAAACTAGTCAATATGCCCTAAAATGTTTTTGGCTAAGAAAAACGGTGTATTTCTTCTCTGTCTACGCTCCCAATTGACACTAGAATCCATCCCTTAAATGTGGCATTTTATTGCCTATGAAAAACGTTATTTTCAATCATGACGGTGTCAACGTGGCTCACATCCTGGGCGAACAGTCACCCAAAATAAAATCAGTGGACTATTGCGTAATGCCTGTGGGAAATAGCAAGTGTAGTATTGTCAAAAGTGGATTTTAAATCCAGGGCTATGGCCATCTAAACAGATATTTTTGATGATATTTATTCACCCAGCTGAAAACACAGATAGGACCTTTTGCCGAACATAACAATTGTAATTTAGATGGACGAAATAAATTTCCTAAACTTTCTAATGCAACCGATTATTTCAATCTCCTCTAGAAACAAACCATAGCCCTACCAGTAGATTCTATGTGCACCTAAAACACACAAAACTTCAACAAGTCTTTAAACCTAATCTCTCCTAGACTTCAGCTTCACCAAACTCGATAAAAAGAAGGAAAACCACAGAGAATATTCAGGACTCTCTAACACATAGTATCAAACTTAAAACAGCATGGAAGAAAAAAAAAATAGTTGAAGAAATTACTTTAGTCAGAGCGTCGTTTCGAGGAGAAGCTCGAAGAGAATTGGTTTGAGAGTGAATATTATTTATTCAGATCCTTTGCGGGGGCTGATGAATATGTATGACTGTGGATTGCCTCTACTGTTAAGACACATTTTTCCCATTCAATGCCAAGATCATGGTAAGATGTGCGATTTGTAAAATGTGGGGCCTCATATGAGTGTGCTGGGCATTGCTAGAGGCAAAACATTTGTGTGTGATATGTGCAAGCCATGATAATACATATCAAATACAACTAAAAGTAATAATATACGGTGTAAATCGGTTTTGTTTATTGTTTTTTTTTTGTATGAGATTAAATATATCTCATTTTCCATACAGTACATAGGAAAAATATAGCACTGTGCCATTTTATATTTAAATTTTTAACTCATATATGTTATTAGCGATATTGTTTGGTTGTTCATTTGAAAGAATTATATCATAAGTTTTACAAAATCTAGAAAACATATATTTCTGAAGAATATTCTAGAAGAAATTTCAAAACTTAAAAATGGTAATGTCATTTTTAGGACATTTCCCCTTTTAATTATATCACATTGCTATTTAAAACGTAGAACCCATTCGTTACCAGGCCTCCATGGATTGTAACAGAAAGGACGCATTAAAATAAATGGTACGCCACAGCTTAATAAAAAATAATATAGTTTTTAATAACAATTACTATAAACTAAAATATAAGTTATTTATAGGATTCAATAAAATAATATAACCCATGATAGTAAACCCGTCGTTTTACTAATATTCTATAATCATTCACATCATAATGGAAGAAAATAAAGTGAATTGTTATAACAAAATAACTATTTTTTACTTCACTAGAAATTAAAATAATTTAAAGTAATTGTCAGTTTAAAGTTCACCATACTCATTTATTTCCTCTTCAACAAGTTCCTTAAGCGCTCTTTGGTTGTGCCTGTTATCGAAATCATATTGACGCGACGCAAAACAGGATGAATAGGGTGATCAAACGGCCGCAACAGGGGCAGGGGGGAAATGAAGAAATGTGATGAGAAAGTATGCTAAAGCTATCAAAGTAGTTTAGAGAGAGAAAAATAAACTTATGGGTGCGTCAAGGCATTTTAATGTACCAAATTCTAATTTTTCAGGACTTGAGTTTATGGATTAAGCATCGGCTGAGGAAGGTTTGGAAGTTGTGCCAAAAAATCTGGAAGAAACCCTTTGATACTTCAGACCTAGAAAACGAAAATGATAAAGTATTGATTATTAAATGGAGGAGCAAATTTTATGGCTTAGCGAGATGACGTCAAACAAAACTAGGGCCTTGCAAAAAACTAAATGAATTCTTTCGAGCAAAAAGGATACAGAAAAAAAGAAGAATTTCCAGGTGCAAACTAAGTTAAAGTTGTCATTGTCTTCATCTTGATAAGATTGATATATTCAATGTGTCGGTTCTTCAATGTATCTAATGTTAGAGAAGAAATACAGTTTCCAGTTCTAGGATTGGAATTGTTTGTTTCTGCTCTGAAATGTTCAAGATTCCATGCATGGAGAATTTTGAGTGGAATGTGTTTCATGTAGTGAATGGGTATGTGTAGCCTGTTTGATGGGATATAAAGACTGTTATAGAAATTTAGGGAAACCAAAGTCACACATATCAGTCTTTGTTTGATTTGATTTAATCAATATTCTTTAAGGAGTGTTATTTGCTTTTTCCACCTTATTTCATTTTTATTTTATTAATAAGCTCAGATACTTTTGAAAGATACACTTTTTCAAATGACTATAGAGAGCTTTCACTTGTTAAAAATATAATATGTTAGTACATTCTTTCATTCTTTTCATATTTTATCTGCGAGTTTATATTGCTCATATACTGATTAGCATTAAACCTTTTGTTATGATACATATTGTTGTTACTCTTCCATAATACCATTCGAATTTCTCAAACCTAAATATTCCTAATACTTGTTTTTTTTAAAATTTTTTTCCTACTTGTTAAAAATTTTTTATTTTAGCTTTTTGCACACATAAAAACAAGTTGTAGGGTACATAAAAAGGGGACAGTGGCATTAGCAAAATTAGTACACCACCATGCTTGATTTTATATCCAATAAAAAAGACTTCCCATATTACCATGCCTATATTTATGCTTAGGTTATATTTCATAATGTTTTTTTTCAAAGGACTTTTTTTTATTAAGTTTTGGAAAACGTACACTTATTTTAATTGTACGAGGAGAAACCTTCACTTCTAAATTAACTTAACTATACTAATATTGAGATTTTATTTATTACTCTTATATTTGGTTTAAGATTTGTTATAAAAAGTCACCATTTGGCAATGGATTGTGAACGTGTCTACAACGAAAGGAAATTGTGACTTTACATGAGTCCCAGTACTGGGAACTGACCCATTAATGATTAGTAAGTAAATGTTGCTCTAAGTTTCCCAGCCACTCCGTCAAAACCTCGTTAGCCAATATGAACCTGTAGAACAAAATGAACTGTAAGGAATTAGAATACTGAATATAAGTACTAGTTGCACTGATGGTTTACCCTTTAGGTATAACTTAGTTTGGTTGGAAGAACTGGTTATAAAATCCAAACAAATTTCTTTGCTCGGCAAAACAATGATACCTTTTTACTTTATTTGTGTTATTTTATAGATGTTGATAATATATATTAAAAGTGACCGTTGCAAATAACACATGATCTAGTGTGTAAATATAATTAAAATCGCCTTTTGTAACTTTAATAACTATCATCATACGATTATTTCCTACCAGATAAAGATAGAATAATACTTAATTTCTGTGGTTGTAATATTGTGCGCGAAGAAAGTGTTATCAGGACAAATTAAGAATTTACTTTACAGGGAAAAAAGAATTTACATTTCGTATACACCACAAGGTAAGGCAGTCCTAATTGCTGATTAGCTATGATATCTTAGTTTTATTAAGCTGCGTTCTTAATTAGGACAATGCATGGTAAGCTTGCTACCTAAGGGTAAACGAAGGGCACTTATTAGTAAAATAAAGCATATTTGTGACTGCCAAAAAGGATGTATTCGAAGATTGTTCAGTCAATAGGGGACTATAGGCAAATAGTCAAATCTTTTTATTTTTAACCAGATTTTGACTACGTGATTGATGTGAAATTCATTAAAACATATAATAATGTCATGACCTGGTAGTTTTTGATTTTTAGGTAATAGTTTCTTGGTTTACGTCATATTTAGATATTATGCGAAATGAGTATATTTTGAAATATCATCAAATATTTTGTAAATGCATAAATAATCAAAATGAATGTTTTTCAACACACAATTGTCGGAAGAAGAAAATAACGTTGTATAGGCTATGAACACTTGCAGACTTTTGGCTTGTATGTTGTAAAAATACACATTCCTGGTAGAGAGAGACACTGAAACCTAGGTGGCGTTGTGAGGGGATAGTTTTACCTTGGAATTATAATATAAGGATCATTACTTGATTGGACAGCTAATTAGATTAACCTATAAATGGTGAGGTGGGGTTAGGTGACCCAGGCAGCTTTAAATTTCTGTGAATCCCTCCCCTCATGACTAACATCTTGTCCCCACCTGAATTTCCCTGTGCTCAACATGCTCTCACTGTAAATCACTTTTCAGGTCAGTTTCTTCGTGGGTTTGGTCAGGAAAGAACGACTGGGGTCCCCACAGACCCCACACTCACTGCTAGTGTTCGATTTTTCAAATATATGTTTTTTCTAATATTCTGGTATAAATGGTCGCGCGAACGGGTATCTTTCGAAGTGATGAACACAGTTTGTAGATTAATTTTGGAGGCGTCAACGACCCAGGGTGATGAGTTGCTATTTTGATTTGGAAGACATGGACAATGAGGTGGAGATGCGATTTTGTTCTGAGTGAAATCAATCTGATTCGGAACAGAGTGAGGTGAGTTGATAGTGAATCTAGATGCGGATGGTGAGAGTGTGCTCGTGATAGTTTACAGAGGGAAAGGTAAAACAGAATTCCGTCTGTTTGGGGAAAAACCAAGAAACCAAGACACAGATGGTAGGGCACTGCCCATAATAATAGTGAGTATGTTTCCAGATTGCGGAACGAAGCAGAGCCTATCTCCAGGAGATATAAATCCTCTAGTGATGTGGGAACTTCTAATGCCAATACTATGTTAGAAAAAATTGTGAATTTTCACAATTACTCAATTAGAAGCATATAGAGTAATTTCAGCCCGAACGTAGCTGACTTACGCACGTAGATGGTGAGATGGCGGGCCTTATTCGGTCTATTTTGCTTTTTATTAATCTAAATCGGAAGAGAAAGCATGAGTTCCTTTGTTCGGGGACGACGGGCACGGATAGGGACATTTTTAGATGCAACCATGGTCAATTGAAAAGATTATTTATATTGACGGGTGTATTAGAATTCGATGATAAAAATACTCGAGATGCACGGAAACAAGAGGATCCAACTGCCGCTGTAAATGAATAGTGTGGGCAGAATTTCTTCTCTCAATTCCAGCGGACTGTATTGCTAAGCCAAATGCCTGCGTCGATGAAATGTTCGTCACTTTCGCGGAAGATGACAAATTTCGCGTGACATGCTAATAGGCCGGCAAAGTATGGCTGAATGTTTTATGCCTTACAGATGCTCGGGAACTATATCTTTTTCAATGCGTATTTATATGGGAGGAAAAAATTAGATAGCAGTGGCCTAACACATGACGAAAAAAAATTATCTATCCCCAACAGGTCTCAGTTGTCCGTCTATGTAAACCATAGAAAAAATCGAAGAAATGTTACATGTGACAATTGGTTTATGTTATGGAACTCCTAAATGAACTAAAAAATAGAGGCCCTAAAGTTTTGGAACTCTAAGGAAAAATAAACCCGAAATTCCGAAAGAATTTTTACCAATCGGGGCGAGAGCACCTGGAAGCCGCTTATTCGGATTCACTAACGCAGCCACTTTAGTGTCTACGTCCCCCAAGAAAAATAAAGGCTGTGATTCTTCTAGCTCTGCATCACGATGATAAGTGTGAAGAAGTTTCAGGTAACCGGGAAATGATAATTGATTACATATTCCTTTCAAAGGAGGAGTTGATAACTCGATAAAAAATGTGCATTATTTCTTGCTATTAGAAGAACACGGCGGTGGACTTTTGGCATTATTCTTTGGCTTTAATTTAGATATTAGCGCAAATAATGCTTTGGTTTTGTACTAGGACAGTCTGGAACGGAGTCAAATGAA
Organism: Timema cristinae; assembly: GCA_039000515.1. NCBI lineage: Eukaryota > Metazoa > Arthropoda > Insecta > Phasmatodea > Timematidae > Timema > Timema cristinae. The sequence goes on along the minus strand of JBCFYV010001506.1, from coordinate 2,781 downwards.
TCGGTTTTTGTTGTGATTAAAAAACTCGGCTTGTTTGTTTGTAAGGAACTTTGAGAGAAGAGCAGTAAATCTCAGACTTCCGTATGGAGCTTCGTCAAAAAAATCAAGCAATATCGGGAAATAAAACCGGAAGATCCTGTTCAACACGGGGGCCACTAAGAAGAAGAGATGCTACACTTGTCCAGAAACAAAGACAGGAAGACAGCAAATTTTTGTGTTTAAGTGCAACCAAAATTTTTGTGGAGATGTCGCATGCCATATGCAAAAATGTGTTTAGGCATCGAGTGCTTTTTTTTTCACTCTCTCCCTCTCTTTCTTTATATTGTTTTATATGTTGTATTTATCATTTGTCTTTCTTTACATGTCTATTTCTTTATATGTAGGCTTTCTCTTTTTCATTCAAATTTTTGTCATTTTTACTACCAGTATATATTAAAAAAGAAAATTGTAGGAGGAACCTCAATTTGCCTTTCGTAAAATTTTATGCTTGGATGTCATTGAGCAAATTTCATAAATTTTAATCTAAATCTATTTTATTATAATTTCCTTTTCATGGGTATAGTAAAGCTGACCAAAAATTCATTTATTTATTTTATACTTATGTTTTGGCAATTGTTACTAAATAAATTGTAGAAGAAAGATTAATATAAAGTAAATTTATTAGTGCTCAATTATTTATTATTAAGTTTATTTATTTTAAATTTAACCAGTTTCTTATGGTATTGGGTTGCCAAGAAAAACGTATTAAAAAGGTTAATGGACCTATAAAAAAAATTTGGGCGTATATAACAATAGTAAGTAAGTCTGGGGGTTCCCTAGACCCCCACCTCCCACTTGTGATTGTAAATTCACTCACTAGTTAAAGGTTAATTAGTACAATTCTTTTGGTCAATCTAAACAATATCTGTAAACTTGTTATCACAACGTAAACATGGGATGATTGTAACACTCACCCTAATGCTGTCCCAGTTGACCTCGCAATGGATCGACTTCACATAACACAAGACGCACCTTCAACGCGCACTAAAACCGACTGAGCTGGCGCTCGCCCGTGGGCGGGGCGGGAGAGCCCCCCCCACTTTCCCTTCATCGGACGAAAGACCAAAGTGAAACATCGCCGTGCGCTTTCAACGAGAGCTTGTGGATTATTTTGGAACCTTCTACAGGCTTGTTGTGCGTGTGGCTTGTTAATCCAGGGCTCGTGGATCGTTCTAGATAATACCCCCTTATAGTCCACTTGAGAGCATTAATGATCGCTTACGGGTATAAAAGTGTGTGGTGCGTTGTGTTGGCCACGCTTATACTCAGGGCTTTTAGGAGGTAAGAGTCTTACTTCATAAGTGGGACTCGTCATAATTATCAAATTCTCTTTAGCTTAAAATCTTATTTATATCTTCCAAATTCAAAGGTTTCGGCCTTCATATAAATTTTAGCTATTTATTTATTCTTTATTTATTTTAACGGAATAGTCATGACTGCGGGGGTATTGGTTAGTGTCTTCACGACTATGGCTATTAAAGGGGGAACCCATCTGGTTTTCGTGTTTGTATTTTCAGATCTCCGCTTCGCGGAATATTTCGCACTCTGGTGCAATTTTTTCTCTTAGAGGCAATATATAATAGGAAGTTATGTTTATGTTCTTTTGCATAAAACAAAAAAGGTGGATAAATGTGGGGCCGTGACCATTAAGAAATAACAAGGGTGTTTATAGTAAATGTTTATCGTTTGTATAATGGGGTGTTAGTTAGTCGGGTAATCCCGTTCTTTATTTATATGTTTTATTATACTAGGATGTTAGTGGGTCTAGGATAGTTTATTGTTTAGTTTCATATAATCTATATTTGTGTTAATGTTGTTAGGGAGATAATATATAGTTTATTGTTATGTTTGCAATTATTAGTTCTGTGGGGTTTAAAAAAGTGGGACCGCGGGACCTGATTCTTGAATCTCCCCCCGGGGCCTAAATTATTATTAATTTAAAAGGGTGGAGTTTTAGTTAGGTTTGCAAACTCTGATTTTCTTTGATTTATTGATAAGCCTTCCGGGTGGATTAGTTAATTGGGGTCTTTTAGTCCCCTTTTGGGCCCATGCTGGCTTAGGCTAGGTTGCGTATTTTATATTATTATTTGGTTTAAAAGGCCAGAACCCTCTAGGTCATTAGGGCCCTTTAAATATAAAAACCAAATAAAATCCCCCAAGGGGGGAAAAAGATAAAAAATTCACCATTTTGAGACATTCCCTGGGTGCTCAAAAGGGCTTTGGTATAAATTAAGTGATACACTGCTAAAAAAAAACCCCAAGTGTATCACTCCCAAAAAAAAGCAAAAAAAAACATAAAAAAATATAAACGTTAAAAAAACAAAACATGTTAAAATGAAATACGTTAAAAGACAAAACAACATGTTAATTGTAATAAAACTGTTAAAAAAGATCTCAATATGAGATATTATCCAAAAAAGCCCCTTTATAAAAGTGACTCAATGGGATTAAAAAAATCCGCCCGGCGTATAAAAAAGGGTAAAAAATAAATCCCTCCGCATATCGGTAATAAAAACGTAAGTCACCTTTAAAAAACAAGAGCCAGACGGATAGGGGCTGTTTTCGACACTCCACCAAAATTTGTGACATAAGGGGAGTATACAAAACCCCAACCCGGAGGTGGATCCCCCTTAGTAAAAAAACTTGGGTAATGCGTATGCCCCCCGGGGGAGTCTCGTCACGATGACCCTCTTTTAGACTTTCGTTTGAAGAGGGCCATCGCGGACACACGCCCCGATGGAC